>SPJY01021785.1:447271-573193 GCA_005191435.1 Raddia distichophylla
TCTTCTTGTAGTGCACCTGGCGGCGGCACCACGCGGAAGGAGCTGGGCTGCGCTGGATGCTGGGCTGGCGCGGCTCGGCGGCCCAACTGAGGAAACGGAGCAGCGGGGAAAGGAAAAGGGAAAGGAGATTGGGCCAGCTCGGGCCGCGGAGAAAATAAAATCCTTTTTGATTTTCTGATTCTTATTTGAACTTTTTATTTTCCAAAAACTTTTTAACATATTAATACTTTAGGAAATTAATTTTGTTTCTCCAACACTTTATTGATATACTTCCCAATACCTTCATTAGAGATTGGCTTTGAAAATATGATATACAAATTAAAAGTATTAATATATTTTTCCACTAAGGGTGTATATTTGAAAAGTTTAAATTCTTGCTCAAATTTAACTATAATGTATGCAATGGTAATGAATATGCCATGGTGCAATAAATAGATGATTTGCGATTTTAAAATTATGCAGTTTTAAGGAATTATTAACGTGCCAAATTAGTTTTAAAAATTTGGGCAGATAGTCAGAACGTTGACAAAGCCACCTGCAAGGTGTCAACGTGTACGAGAGAGGCTCGGCACGCTGCAGCGACAAGCCACCGGCAGTTACGCTTCCGCCCACCTCTAGGCTCCGCCTCCTCCACTCCTTCCCACGCAGATCTCCGCTCACTCAACAAAAAGGGATCGCTCCAAATCCACCTTCCCAGTCCCAGCTAATCAACCCTCCATTCGAGTCTTGCACGACCCCCTCTCCTCCTCCGTCCCTCCTTCCCGGTGCCCAGCCGAGCGGAAGCGGCGGCCTCTCTAGGGTTAGTACCATCGCACTTTCATAATGTTTTGCAGCGATTTTTTCTCCTTTGCGGCGCCCGTCGTGATTTTTATTGCGTGGTGCTGTGCCAATTAGCTGCTGCAGGTTCACAAAATCTAATCTTTCTCCCCCCATTTGGTTGCCAAGTTAGATAGATGCTTTGCGCAGAGCGGCGCCGGCTGCTGTGTGTTATGCCGGGGTAGTGAATCTTTCGCGATACGTGAATCTTCTGCTGCCGTATAGACGCGCGGTCGGGCTTATGCTCGTAGCTGACTGAAATTATAATCCGAGATTATATGTTGTCCTGTGTTGGAGTTCATGGTTTATGCGGCTAATGAATTGATTGCAAATCTTGGACATTTGTTGCGGTCAGTTGAATAAAGTGGGTGATTTTTCTATTTTCGGTGTTTACAATAGAGAGCTGCTGCAGGTGAAAATATTCAAGTATGAAATTTGATGTCACAACATAAAACTTGATCACAAAATATGTCTATTCCTGCGACAGATTGGATTTCCAATATATCATAGTTATATACCATGAAACACTCTAGTCAACAAATTTAGCTGAAAGTTGTTTTTTATTTTGTCATGCTGATAGACACATATAGCAATTTACAGACTTAGCTGCTAAACACGAGATGGATGCCAAAAAGAAGAGGAACAAAAAGAAGAAGGGAAACCAAGGGAAGAATGCCAGTGATGTGACATCCAATACTGGAGAAGCTGCACCTCAATGCTACAATCATGAGGCAACCCTAAAGGACCATCATAGTTGTTCTGATGCAGATGATGCAATGCTGGGTGTTGAACAGGGGGTTGCTCAGTATCAGAATCACAAGTCGACACCACAGGAAAATCATAACACCACAAAAGCGGATGACACTGTGTCGTCTGCTGGAGAGGAGATTCTGAGCTTCCAGAAATATGAACCTACCATGACACAGGAGGATCACAAAGTCAGTAGTACTGTCCATGCAGATCAGAGGAGCGTTGGGATGTCAGAGTCTAGCATAGAACTTGACATGCACAAATTTTATGAAGCAAAGCTCGTAAGTGGTTCAGTAAATTCTGATTACACTATTTTCTTGTACATGGAATTGTTAGGTGAAATGACTATTGTGTGCTCTTGATTTTTATCTTATCTTCGTTATTTAACAGCATGTCATGCTTGTAAGTTTGTCATCACTGGTATGCGTTGGTCCTGTGACTTTCTTTTCTACACTTCTACTCTTGGACAAGGGTGATAATGGACCCATCTTCTCATTTCCAATTTTGTATATCTATACTCAGAGCATCCCCTGATTCTGTCTGGTTTATATCTATTACTGTAAATAAGAATGTTTATGTTGTCAATTTTGCATTCTCCTGCTAGATGTTGATACTTTTCCATGAGTTATCATTATTTGGAGCCCATGATTTGCACTTTCAGTATAGCACTTTTCTAATTTGGTTCTTTTAAATTGTAGCATTGGCCATTCATCTAATGTGTCAAACTTTGTGTTGACTGTTAAGTTTCCCAATCATGTATTCCTCTTTGAAATATGAGCAATTGAGCACCACCATTGCAGGATACATTATATGAAATAATAAAACATCGCATTAAGAAATACTGTTTTATTTTTTTCTTGCAGATCATGATGGAAAGCAAGCTTGAAAAATTACATAGTGAATTGGGTTATCACACACAAAATGAGGTTTGTTTTATGCCCTGAATGCAATCACCATGTGATCTAATCAACGCTGCTAGGAATATATCTTATTTTATATGAGTTTATGTTTTCCTGCCTTTGAGTAATGTGACTATATAAGTGAAATGAATTGAATTTGCTGACCTCAAATTGTCTTTGATCCAATCTGTAGGTCCTTCAGGAGGAAAAACTCAATAATCTACAGAATGGATATGATTTGCTGGTTACAAAGGAGGTATTTACCATCACTTATTTTCTTTGCTTGAGAATATAGGTGTCAGTGTCAGTCTTACTGGGATACAGGTTATCTGAAGTTCAAAGATGAACTTTAGTTTGAGCGTATGATTTAATAACTACCAAATGCCTATGCGTTGCAACTGGACACAATGGGGATAAATTAAAATATAAATTGAAGCAACATATGAAATTATAATGGGTGATTTAATTAGGAGGAAATGAGTGCGTTCGTCCAATCCCGACAAGTTTGTCAGCGATCTACTTATAGTTAATGGCAAAATAGATCAAGGGGAATGTAAATAGGATTGTCCTTGAGGAATTGGAGAATACTCACTTACCCGTGCGGAATTGGAGAGAGAGCAAATGGGAGGAGATATGGCTTGGGAGGGGTTTATATAGGGGTGAGGGAGTGGGGTGCCTGGAAAAAACCGACAAAAATTGACCAAGATGGAAGGGCAATTAATGTGCCATCAATGGCGATTTGAATTTTGAAAAAAATCAAAAAAAGGAGAGGGGAAGGTGAGGGCGCAGGTGAGAGGCAAAAGAAAGGATAAGAGAAGCTAAGAAATAGTGGGACCCATTTGTAAGAGAGAGGAAGGAAGAGGGAAGGAATATTCCTCAGGGCAATAAATATCAAATTAATTAAAGGTCTGTTCTTGTTGGCTTATCCGACCTATTTGACTTATCTGTCTATTTACTTATCTTCGTTTAATTAAAAAATATTTTTTTGAATTCAATTATTTCTATCTCAAAGACTTGTCTAAAAGCTCAAAAACACAAGTTAAACGACATGGATCGGACTCTCGAGGCTACCTCAAGGAGACAAGTCAAATCAGTAGATAAGTCAAATAAGATAAGCTGAAGAGAACAGGGCCTAAATAATTCAAAATCAAATTAATTTGGAATACATAAGGAAAGACATATATTTTGGGTTTTTTTAGTTCGTTTTTTCACTGTGGTGGGTCCTAAGTCCTAACCAGGAGCTCTCAAAATTCTGTCATTTCAGCTGTTCAGCCATTCAGATCAACCCAAAAGGACAGGATCTAAGAGGCGTGAAGGGTCAAGATTATCGGATAATTTTTTAATTGAGATTAGACGGTTGTAATTAGAAGTTGACACTACCACCATCACCACGAGCTTTTTTAATAGTAGAGAATAAAAACGAATTGCAATTGAGAAACACAATGAAGTAATTTCGTTCCATTTCACTAGATGATTTATTGATCCTAGACATCCCAAAATTATTGGGTCATCTTTTAGCTTGTTAAGTTGGTGTTATGATTTGTGTTACAAGTGTTATTCTCCAATTTTATGTAGGATGTTTTGGGCAGCAAAGTTAAATGCATAGAGGATACCACTAATGCCCTAAGTTATCAGGAGGTAATGTTTAGATTACCACGTCCTATGACTATTTTTATTTGAATATGTCTTCAAAGGTTGTATGTATCTTTCCTTTTTATTTTCTTTTTTTGGCTCATGGTGCTGCTTTTTATCAGACTTCTTTTAAAGAAAGATTTAATGTGCTGGAGAAAACCAATACGGCACTGCAGGTGCAGGTATGAGCCACAAAGTTTTTATTTAATTGTTCATTTTTGTTGTTTAGCCAGCTGTATGGCATCCACACATCCAGTTAGCTAGTTCAGAACATGAACGATGACCGATCAGTGAAAAATACTAATATTAAGTGATCTGAATCTCATGGACAAACATTACTGATTTCCAAAAGGTTCTAGGGTATATATATTTCAGGCTAATGATATTTGAATGTGTCAGAGCTGGGCCTTTAAGGGTTCAGTTATCGTCTGTAGCATATACTTAGTTCTACATATATCTTTTGATATTACCACTTAATAATGAATCTTGGCAGGTGAAGGTGCTGGATGAAGCTTTAAAAAATACCGCCGAGGAAAATCAGAGGTTGGTTAAAAGTTTAGATGAACTGGAGTCAAGACTACAAACCCTTGAAGCAAAGGCTGCTCATACTGTTGACTCCACAACTAAAGAAGTGCAGGTTGTGCAGGCATTTCTATGGTGATTTTAGTTCATTATATAGTGGCCTGTCTGTTGATTTTTGCAATCTGCTACTGAATATTTATACAACCAGTGAAGTTTCATGTACAAAAACACTGTTTTCTGTCACCCTTTGGCCTATGAAATCTATAGCTTTCAGATTCTTGTGTAGAAAACTGAAAAATGTTAAATTGGTGACACAGGTCTCTGAAAATCAGGTGGTGTATCAAACAGATTTGACCAGTGTACTCCACAATCAGACCACTAGTTTTGCTGACATAGTCAGTGAAGTAAGTGTTTCTTGAGGGTAAACTATGATGGTTTCTGTCCATTTCTGCAAGTGTCAACCTCCACCATGAAGTACTTTTGCTTGCTGTTATCCATCTCTACATCATGCCAATGTGACAGATTGCCAAATTTTGAGTATTATAGTTCATTCACATGATTATTCATTCAAATCGATTGGAATTTAATTACATGCATGCCTGTTGAGATTTGGACTTTAATTGGCCATATATGTTTAGTCATGGCTTTGTTTCTCCCCGCAGGGTAACACAATGATTGCCAATGGTGGTCTGACCAGTTCTATGACAATTACTTCTGAGAATAACTATAATCATATCAGCAACAGTGCTGGCAATTCTTATGCTAGCAACTGTCTAGACGAAACTTCAGTGCAGCGTCCGGAAAAGGCCAGCAGCATTAGTGCTGCCCAGGGTTTCATTGATGTGAATGCTCGTCAAGAGTCAAAGCAAGGATTTGGTGAACCGAGAATGAGTGAAGAAATCGTGCCAGTTCTGTTGGATGATATACAGATCCATGAGGATGACCAACAAACATCGGTAGATGATGAGACAGCTGAGGTTCCATTTTCTGATGCTCCGATAGTTGGTGCTCCATTCCGGTTGATTTCATTTGTTGCTAGGTATGTCAGTGGTGCTGATTTGGTGAACCAAAAATAAGTTGCCGCCTACCCATCAAGTTGCTAAGATCTGTATGTTGGAAAGGAAGTCCCTTTTTGAATCTGTTGACATAGATCTTTTAGTAGTTTATGTCCAGATAGCGGGAATGTGTTGGATGATTGCAAAAGTGCAGCGAATTCAGCAGAGATATGAAAGCTCTGTTCATTCTTTGCAGTGCTTTCTGTCACTGCCAATTTTTTCTTCCTCCCAATTTTTCCCCCTGGGGCAGGAGAAATTATTGTTCCTGACTCGTATACAACGGGCCTATGTACTATGGCTAATAGGCTATCGTATACCAGTCTGACCCCATAATAGAAGTTGTACTACCAAGATGTATGGTTCTATTAACAACTGAAATTTTGGTATGCCATGATATAAGTTGGTGCATTGAGTCCGAATCTTCTTAGTCATAGCAACTCCTATGAAATTCTCGGCCACTCCTATAAAACTACGAATAAGTTCATTTTACATATTTGAACTATCGACGTAGTCCACTTAATCCTCAAACTATAAAATGGTCTGTTTCACGTATCTTAACTATGAAAACCGAAACAAACATCAATATATAATGGTTTTAAAGGTGATTTTTGCCATTTATAATTTGAATAACTTCATTGTACACTTCTGAATTAATTTTTTTTATAAAAAATGATTAAAAAAATAACATAATTTGATCCACTTCTGAATTATTTTAAAAAAAAAATGAGTGAGCCTTAAAACTACAAAAAAATTTCAATTTTTTGATTGAAAAATATCCATTTGTTTATGATTTTTCTTTATGTGTAGGAGGTTCAGTGGACTTATTTTGAATTTTATTGATAATTTGAAGTTGTAAAGTGGTTTTATTAAAATTAGAAAATAGAAAAATCATCTTTAAAACCACCATGTGTTGATGTTTATTCTGGTTTTGTTAATTGAGTTATGTAAAATGGATTATTTTATAGTTTGAAAGGTTAAATGAATTTCGTTGATAGCTAAACTCCTTGAGGTTTTATGCCAGCTTTCCTCTTTCGTATGATTGTATCACATTACACATGGCCACCACAAATGATTATTTTTTATCCATACTAGACGCGCACGCGCGCCTATGGCGTGCCGAGGCTGCGAAACGCACGTGGGCGGGAAAGGCCGGCCAACCAGGAAAGCTGCGCGGCGTCCCAGCGTCAAGGAAAATACGACGCAAAAAGAGGCACGTGGGATTCGAACCGCGACCTCCTAGCTGAGAGCTGGCTCAGCTAGCCAACCCAAATGCTGATATTTGCACAAAAAAATTATTTTATACGTAAAAAATTAATGGACGGTCAGATTTGACTGGTGTGCATGATTGGACGCCCGTGGACAAACGAGCGACGTGGCGCAAAGGCACGCGTCACGTCGCACCACGCAAGGGTGGGGAGGCCAGCCACATGTCGGCCTGGCGACCCTCCCCACCGGCTTCGTACTATTTCGGCTTTGTACTATTTCTTATTATAGATAGATAAATGACCCGCAGCAACAGTTTTCTGATATGCAAGTTACAAAGCAACAGCACGGGTAGGAAATCATTAGGAACAATCGTACAGTTGTTTAATACAACACCTGAAATAGAGTACCTGATAGAGCCAGTGCGCTCAAGCTTTCTGGACTACACTGAGGTTATCGATGCGGCAACGCATTAATTCAGAACCAAAGATTAGTTTAGAAACCAAATGATTCTCAGGCCATTCAACTAACTCGCAAGAAACCAAACAAACACCATCATGTTTCACGTCCGCATCACGCCGACGGGGGGTTGGAATCCTTGAGGTTTCCGTTGGAGGAGGCGCGGCTCTCCGGAGCAGACTGCCGGAGCTCCTCGACCATCCTGATCACCTCCACCATCGTCGGGCGCCGGTCCGGGGACCTCGACGTGCACGCCATGGCGATCTGGAGCATCTGGACCAGCTCGTCTTCTATGTTGTGGTACTTCATCAGCTCAACGTCGAACACTTCGGCGGTCCACTCCTCCCGAACCACGGAGTGCACCCATCTCGGCAGATCGACCACATCATCCTGCCCTTGTGCCTGGAGGGGGGCTTTTCCGGTGAGCACCTCCATGAGGAGGACGCCGAAGCTGTAGACGTCAGACTTGTGGGTGAATTTCCTGGATTCATACGCCTCCGGGGCTCGGTAACCGACGACGACTCGGGAGGTATTGATTGGGAGGCTGATCAGGGCGCCCAGCCCGTAGTCCGAGACATAAGGGTTGTGATCTTGGTCAAGGAGGACATTGGTTGACTTGATATTGCCATGAGCGAGCTTGGAGCCACCTTCTGCATGAATGCGTGCAATACCATATGCAGTTCCAAGTATGATCTTCATCCTGGCGTTCCAGTCTAATGGGGTCTTCTCGGCAATACCCTTGATACCTATTCAGCAGCAGCTTCATGAGATGATATCAACAAACTACATGAATTGACAAAATTCGCTGCACCACCTACGATAGTTTCACTTGTTGGTGCAAATACTGGCTAAAGTTTTGGTAACAAGATCAATCCAAGTATCCAACTACAGTGAATGGGTGAGCAACAATGCAGTAAGTCATCTGAGTCGGTAGATGGAATAAAGTCCATGCATATCTACTCTAGGCCATGCTGTAACTTCAACGGATAAGTTAACAGTGGCATAACTTATACTTTTTACATATTATAGCAACATGATGCGCATGGCATTTTTCGCATGTAAAATTGACTTTGCTAGCTCAGAGATGGACAAGTTTGTGGTATTTGTTAATAATATAATAATGCCTTATATGGCTCCTAGATTGCATGATGAATCAATTTCACATCAAAATAAACATGTAGTGGTGAAAGACATCAGCTTACCATGTAACATGGCTGAAAAGCTGCCAGTAGCAACATACTCATACACAACAAGCTTTTCATCTTTTGAGTAGTAGTAAGCACGAAGAGGCACGAGGTTTGCATGTTTGCCTACCCTACCAATGAGCTCCATCTGCTGTTCAAATTCTTTCTTCCCTGCCACAACATCCTTTAGCCTCTTGACGACCACAACAGTGCTATCTTCAAGTATGGCTTTGTAGGCAGTCCCATAGCTCCCTTTGCCAAGGACCTCAGCAGAAGCTCTTAGTAAATCTTCCAAGTCGAAGTTGTAGCTGCATCCTTCCAAGAAAACCAGCTTGTTCTTCTCAGTCATTTGGACACCACTACTCAGTTCCTCTTTACGCTTCTCAATCCTCACATTATCACTCCCCTTACCATTGTAATCGACTACATCTTCTTTCTTCTCCTTCTTTGAAAAGCACACGGCGAATATCACAGCAGCGAGCAGAAATACAGCAAAGCCGCCAACAGCAGCCGCAATTATAAAACCAATGCCTACTTTCTTACTATGGTGTGGCAACGGTGGTGATGGCCACAGTGAAAATTCTGGGGATGGTGTTGGTGAAGGAAGACCAGAACATTCTGTTAGAGGTGGTCCGCACAGTCCAGGGTTCCCCAAAAATGAGCTATTTGAAAATATTTGGAGGAAAGTAGGAATTGAGCCATTCAGCTCGTTATTGCTCAGATTTAATTGTCTTAGACTTGGAAGTTTAAGATCAGGGATCGGTCCCGACAGGGAATTCTCTGCTAAATCCAGGATAGATAATTGGGTAAGATTTTGCAAACTTGTAGGGATTTCTCCTGTAAAAGAGTTGTATGAAAGGTCAAGGGTAGTAAGGCTTGGAGAGAAAAAAGAAGGCAAATCTCCTGACAGCTCATTGTGCTGAAGAAATATGGAACTTAAAGAAGGGAGTGAGGTTATGTCAGATGGTAGGCTTCCACTCAAACGATTAGACCTCAGGCTTAAAACTTGGAGTGAGACAAGCTTGCCAAGAGTACTTGGAGGGATTGCACCAATTAGGCCAGCAGCTGGCACCCTAAGGGCAGATATACGCGATCGATCTGCTGAGCATGTTACACCATGCCATGAGCACAACGAAATATTTTGACCCCAGTTGAGCTTGCTACCATGGTAGACTGCAGAGGCAAACGCAAGGAGTGCTTGCTCCTCAGAGGCTATGTCTGCCGTAGAAAATGGGACGAATAGTGCTAGCAACAGATGTAGAGAGAGAGTCAGAAACCTAGAGCCTCTATGATTCAGATGACCCATAAGAGATATATCATATATCTGAACCAAGGGGGCTAAATCAGCACCATCTGTTTATATCACAGTAACTGCCGATCCTTCTGCAATAAAAAATGGAAAATGTCAGTGCTAAAATCTGAAAGTTGAAACCTGAAAGCATAACTCTAGTCAAGTGTGCCTTTAGCTCATCATAACTCTGAAGAACGTATAGCCATATTGGCAATCGCAGCAGATATACGTGTTCTGAGCCCAGAAGGATAAATAGTTCATCTGGACGCGCGTGCATGGGGAAGACACAGTGAGGACGCACAAAGTTTGCCCCCACAAGAGGCTCATGCCATGAAAAAACCAAAGAACTTTGAAAAGAAAAATTCCTATCACAGCGAAATAATACTAGAACTCTTGTTCCAGCTGGTGCGTTTGCTTTTTTCCTTAAAGAAATCAAAGAATGCAGGCAAAGTTGTTATCCTGCCAGATTGGTCCGTGTGAATCATTAGAAAACATGTGTGGGAAGCCTGCCTATTCTCCCTTTAGGGGGCCCAGCAGCCATGCACTTTACTGAGCCTTCTTGTTCAATAAAGAGATTATCCTCTATTGACTATTACCATGGAGCAATGTTAAATCACCGACATAGATAAACCAATAGCTAATCAACACATGGCATGAGAATTCTACTCCCAAACCCAAGGAACGGCTAAGAAGTGGTAGGAAGAAAGCAATTAAAGGCAAAACAACTGAAATGGCAGGGTCCAAATGTAAAAGCCAAAAGGCATCAATAAAGCACAGAAATGGGTGGCATTACAAGAAAACTTTAACACACCAATACTGGCCTAAAAAATGAGCATATCACAATATGTACGACTTTCTTGAATGAAACACTGAAGTATGCTTACCCACAAACCAAGTTTAATATAACATATCAATACGACAATGCTTGCTTTAAAGATGTCAAATCACATCACGCAATACTTTCTTTAGTGGAACACTGAAGTAACCCCAGAGCAAACTGTGTCTAGTCTAGTGCATAGCACTAGCAGTACAAGCAGTACAGCTCCCTTAAGACACGCATACTTCAGTGTTTACTGTGAAGCACGGCACGCTTAAGCTCGCAATCAAAACAATTAGATGATTGCAGCCTTACAAGCAGCCTTGAGCTAATCATTGAGGGAAATCTAACTCATATCAACTTCATTCACATATAGGATATAAAACCTAGCACTTTAGCAGCCTCACCATTGCACAGGAGTTTCAAGGCCCGCCACAGTGAACCATACAAGGCAATGGGCACCGTAAAAAAGGCTGCTTGATCAGAGAACACCACTAAACTAAAGAAAGGCAGACAAAAAAGTGAAACAGACAAAGGCAAATCTGAAGCACCCTAACCTAACTAGTACAGTATATGTGAACGAGGGAAGAGATGCTTGTCTGGGACTACACAAGACACTGGGCGCTCGCGTTTGCAGCATTGTTTACGGACTACAAGATCTTGGTTAGTGTACCATTGTTTACTTTTCACTTAAAGCGACCATTATTTTTTAATTCCATAGAACAATCGAGTACTGAGCAGTCATCAAAACCCAATGCTGAGGGCATGATTTTGCAAGGGCTCAGGGTCCACTTCCTCTCTTAACACCCTAGAAAGCTCATCAAAACCAGTGCCACCGTGTGCGTCGTGTAGTCGTGTTAGCTTCAGTGAAGTTCGTGTATGATTTTACTAGAAGGAAATATCATCGCATTTTGGTTTGTCATATGTGCTACTACCACGTCTACTAGATCCACTATACCACTAGAAATAAAACTAGACGTGTGACTAACAAAAAGATTGGAAATTTAGATCACACAGTCTTGACTGACGCTAGTGAGCTGCACAATAAAAAAAGTGTCTGCATGTCTAATGTTCCAGTGTGTAATTCTTAACATAACAGTTAACCTGTATAGAAGAAAGGAGGGCAGAATTGTCGGCTTCCTGTCTCCCAATCAGTCAATTGGGTCATACAATTACAGCGATTTTTTTTTCACATAATGGAAATGTCTGCACCACCATGGATGCATACAGCGAAATGCCGAAATGTAGTCCAATAGCAAACAAAGCCTACGGCCTACCAATTCGGAAGTTTTGTGCTGTGACCTGTGAGTCGCACATAAGAACTTAGACAGACACTACATGATCCTCACCTGAAAGAAATGTTTGATCGAGTCCAGTAACAGAAGTTCCGAAAATAGGGGAGAAAGAAGCGACGTCGTTATGCCCGTTTTTATCGCAAAACGCCCCCCATTGAATCGAATCGCGGATATGGGGAAAAGCTACGAGCATGAAGAACCCAAGGACCCAATTATGAGAGGGGAAAAAACGACGCTCTCTCTCTCTCTCTCTGCGCCGACGACATTAGTACTGAGGTGATCTCTTTTTCAAGAAACTCGCGGAGAGAAACCTCAAACACAGGGGAGAACACTCGGGAGCATCAACCAGGAGCAAAAAAAAGAGCACAGGAAAGTTCGGGAAAAGATCCTGAAGAAACAAAGGCGCAAGAGCGATGCGGTACCTCCAGTGCGCGAGCGGGGCGGGGCGGTGGTGATTCCGCGCCCGCGCGGAGAGAGATGGGTGCGAGTGCGACGATGGATCAGAAGATGAAACAGAGACGAGCGAGAGTGAGAGAGCTGAGGGAGCCAGGAGCGTTTAAAACGAGGAATGGAGGGGGCCTGGAGGAGCCTGGCAAGCGCCACCAGAGCCGTAACTGCTACTGCTGGGTGCAGCACAGCACGCTCTTCTTGTTTGCCGATGGGCGACGCCATTTTACCACCTTGCCCCTCACTCGTCGGGGGCGCGAGGTATGGGGACCACCTGTAAGTACTAGAGTGCCTGACCCCTTGTTTTAGTTTTTTTAGTTTATTAGTCCGGAAAAATTTAACCACCTTTGAAAGTGTTATGAAAATGATGAATAAATTATTAAAAAATTTAAGATATTTGAGAAAAACCCTACAAAGTTTCAAAAAATTATTCAAAAATTAAATTGAATGGCCTATACAAAACAATAAAAATTGTAAAGCCAACAAAAACTGAAAGTAAACAAGAGATCAAAGAGGACAGTGCTCGGCTCGCTGCCAGCCTGCCACTGCACAATGACCATGCCTATGGAAGAAAACCCAACGCATATCCACACTCAGGTGTATGTCTGTGTCCATATCTATGTTTGCCTATTATTCATGTGGTATCCACTCCTCGCCGTCCAATATATAACTACTAGTTTCTTAAAGTAAGAAAATATTCGTAGAAAGTCTAATTAATACAACATTTAATATCTAACAACATACGAAGATGTAAATCAACATCTAAATTATATGAAATTGCAAATTAATTATAGAGTTTATGGATAGAACTATAAAAGAGAATTCTATCATCTTGCAAATTAATATTCGTGAGAGTTCTTAGCATAAAAAGGTTTCTACATGACACTGATAATAGGGCCTAATTTATCGGTTCATGGGTAGCGGCTATGGTTACTATTGAACATACCTGCGAAGAACTTTATCAACAGATATCAAATCTCACCATACTCATACCCATCTCACCATACCCGTACCTGATGGATAATTATCCATAGGTTTTACCCATCCATACCCATTGATATCCCTACTCACAAGGTCTCCATCTATCGTTGAGATGGAAGCACACAAACTGCGTTAAATGGGTATACCTCACCGTTCTAGTATGGAAATTTGAGATAATATCCAGGAGTTCAGTAATGATAGTAATGATTAGTAAATATATAGAGAGAGAAGTGAATGGATGGGACAATAAATAGAGATATGACAATGTCTCAATACTACAGATGAATAGTAATAGAGCATATCCAAATAAGACATCCGCTAGAGATGTCCTAACCAACTCTAGTTGTTCTTTATGGCATGTTTAACGAGAACCCTTTAAAATGAAAAATTGCCGTAGACTATCATCAGAACAGTTAATGGATTTTGAAAAGGGACTCCAAAAATATATTAAAAGTAGTTTAGAGAGTTTAAAGAAGTCCACATATAAATTATTATAAATACTATTATGTGTGACTCGTAGAAAATACTAAATTTAGAACTATATATTTTAATCTGGAAATAATTTCCCATCGACAGAAAAGCATAGAGGCACAGGAAGCTAGGACAATCTGATTGTGTGAATGGGGCTTCAGCCTTCAGGTGCTTTGCCGGATCAGAGCCCATCAAACTTTATGGGCTGGGGATGAACTGTTTGGTTGAATCCATGGCTCATGTCACATCAACTTGCCATCTTTCTCCTCTTCGGCTCTATACATTTCAGCTTAGTGTAGCGTTTCAACAAAATTTGAGAGTCTTTAAAAGGATGTTTAAATATTAACAAAAATTAATTAAAAATAGTTTTAAGATCTTTAAGAAAACTACTATAAACCTGAGAAAAAACATTACAAATTACTACACCAAATAGACTTTCTATAAATAAACCTAAGAAAAAAACATTACAAATTACTACACCAAATAGACTATACAAAAAAGATAAGTTGAAACGCTACGCTACGTTAAGCTGAAATGTACAATGCCTTCTTCGGAAGAGACGGAACTCCGAAGCATCCGACTGTAGCCCAACTCCAATGCTCTCAAGAAGCAAGCACCAGTTTGATTTTATTTGTATTAGAAATCACTTTAATTGTCACAGGAACCATGAATTTGGCCTTGTTCTTTTCAGCGTATCGTTGTGTTGGCATAATAATGTAGCAAATTTAAGAGCCCTCGAAAAAAGGTCTAAAGATTATAAAAAAATTAAAAAATAGTTTTAGAATCTTTGAAAGAACTATTAAAAGCCACCAAAAAAATCGTTACGAATTATCACAACATATAGGCTATATAAAAATAATAAAATTTGTTACAGTAATACGCAACGATACGATACGCTGAAAAGAAGAAGGCCTTATGTTGCAGACAAGGAATGTCAAGCGTGTTTTAAAGTATATTTTTGCCGGTGTGTGTTAACAAGTGTGGCCAATTGTTAATCTGTCATTGACAATTCTCTCCCTCCCATGATACCGTCATTTGGACTGACATTTGGTAGGATACTTGGGGCCTACCCGAAAAACCCTGTCCGGGCTGCCCGTAGACACTATAGACGCAAACGCTACACAGAAATAGGGCTAGTATAATTCATAGGGAGCTACTACATATGGATATCCCATTTGCAGTGTTTTCGATGGTAAAGCAAAAACTACAACATGTCTCACGGTCGCATCCTTATTCGTTAGCATAAACTAAAATCCTTCCTACACATGCGGAAACTTCATCCTTATCCTCGTATTCCTTCTCCAGTAGCGGCCGACACAGCCACCCGAATGACACCGACATCAGTTGTGGCCATGCATGGATGCTTAACATGTATCATTGTACATTGTGAATAACCAACTTTTATATAGAAAGACATATCATAGAAAAATGAAATAAAAAATATTCGAAGATGGCAAATATTCGAAGATGAATGTGAAAACACCTCTATGGATCCTCGAATTGAAAGAGATTGAGAGGGATCAAGAGTCCTAATTCTCGCTATTTGGAATTGATCCAATTCTATTGAGTCTGACTCATAGTATTCATTTTTCTAACAAAGAATGACCTTGGTTATCAAATGATCGAACAACCTGGATCCATTTACTCATGATACTCAGTTGACATTGATAACAACGATCTAATAGATTATGAGTTTAATAGATCCTCTTTAGCGGAAAGACGTATATTCCTTGCTCATTATTAGACAATCACTTATTCCCAAACCTCATGTGGGGCTAATCATTTTCATTTACCATCTCATGAAAAACCCTTTTCGTTCCGCTTAGCCCTATCGAATATTTTAGTGATAGGTTCTATAGGAATTGGCCGATCCTTATATTCAAATACCTAAGAAAAAATTTCTATTTCCCTTTCATCAATGCGCGAGGACTTCTTATTCCACAAGAACCGAAACACCGCTCGAGTGCTACAATGCAACAAGAAGCACTACACATAGCAACACCATCAAATTTAATATTACTACCTCCGTTTTTTTATTGGGAAAATTTGATATATGCCACTGTAAAATGACCGGATCTGAGATATGCCATTACTTAACTGAAAATCTGCTACGTGCCATTATAAAACGCCGTTTCTCTAAAATATGCCATTATGACGTTTTTAACACCTAATCTCCCTTAATCCTTCTCCTTCCTCCCTAATCTTTCTCCTTTCTCCTTAATCCTTCTTCCCTCTCTCCCTCACCTTCTCCTCTCGTGGCCGCCGCCCCCTTCCCTGGCTTCCCCGCCGCCGGCCACCTCTCCTCCTCCCCGCGCGGTCTCCTCTCCTCCCCCCGTGCCGCCTCCCCCACACGGCTTCCTCCCCGCGCCGCCGCCTCCTCCTTGCGCCGCCAGCCCCGCACGGCCTCCTCCCTGCGCCGACGATTTTAGGATATTCTCTCCCACGTAACACGGATCACATGCAAACTCGAATTACTGCCAGTCTTAAAACACGTTTATTTCGATTACTTCCGATTACTGTCGAATCCGTGGCATTTAAAGCTGGCTCGTTAGGCCCCAAACCGACCCTGCTGTAGATTAGCCTAATCTACACGCATGAGTAGTATAGGCTCACCGTATACACATAAGAGATTTTATTTAGGCCCAAAACTTCCTATTTTCTATTTCCTAACGGCCTGCTCGGCATCGCTCCGACGGTCCGCCTCCCGTCACGTACGCGCGCGGCGACGGTTTGGTAAAATCCCGAATTCCCGATCGCGATTGCCGCACCTGGCCGGCCCTACGAGGCTACGACACCGCGAGCGAGGTGCGAGGTGCGACTACGACTATGTGCGAGGAGAGGATCAGAGGGAGGAAAGAAAAAGCAGAAGCGGCAGCGGAGATCGCGCCATTAGCACCGTGGCGATGGAGCTAAGATCACTGTACGCACTTATTGTGGTGTTACTACTGTGACTGGTAATTGGTGTTACCATGGAAGCATATGCATGCAGCCCGAGTATAATACTAGTAGTATATATAGCCCATCACTCAACTCGCCGGCTTGGTACTCTACTCTGTATGTACGTGCCGAGACAAAACACATCCATCTGTACGTTTGGGTGGCCATCACTGATCACTCAACATTGCAAGCACGTGGCCACGTCACATTAAGTTAGGCCCCTGTTTATTGTTTCGCACAGGGCCTCTAAATTCTCCGAGACGCCCCTAATCACATCAACTTGCCATCTTTCTCCTCTTCTTCGGAAGAGACGGAACTCCGAAGCATCCGACCATAGGCCAACTCCAATGTTCTCAAGAAGCAAGCACCAGTTCGATTTTATTTATGTTAGAAATCACTTTAATTGTCACATGAATCATGAATCTTAAGTTGCAGACAAGGAATGGCAAGCGTGTTTTAAAGTATATTTTTTGCTGGTGTGCGTTAACAAGTGTGGTCAGTTGTTAATCTGTCATCGACGATTCTCTCCCTCCCATGATACTGCCATTTGGACTGACATTTGGTAGGGTACTTGGGGCCTACCCGAAAAACCCTGTCCGGACTGCCCATAGACACTACAGACGCAAACGCTATGCAGAAACATGGCTTATATAATTCATAGGGAGCTACTACATATGGATATCCCATTTGCATTGTTTTCGATGGTAAAGCAAAACTACAACATGTCTCACGGTCGCATCCTTATTCCCTAACATCAACTAAAATCCTTCCTACACATGCGGAAGTTTCATCCTTATCCTCGTATTCCTTCTCCAGTAGCGACCGACATAGCCACCCGAATGACACCGACAACAGTTGTGGCCATGCATGGATGCTTAACATGTACCATCGTACATCGTGAATAACCAATTTTTATATAGAAAGACATATCATAGAAAAATGCAATAAAAAATATTCGGAGATGGCAAATATTCGAAGATGACTATGAAAACACCTCTATGGATCCTCGAATTGAAAGATAGATTGAGAGGGATCAAGAGTTCTAATTCTCGCTATTTGGAATGGATCCAATTCTATTGAGTCTAACTCATAGTATTCATTTCTCTAACAAAGAATGACCTTGGTTATCAAATGATTGAACAACCTGGATCCATTTACTCATGATACCCAGTTGACATTGATAACAACGATCTAATGGATTATGAGTTTAATAGATCCTCTTTAGCGGAAGACGTATATTCCTTGCTCATTATCAGACAATCACTTATTCCCAAACCTCATGTGGGGCTAATTGTTTTTATTTACCATCTCATGAAAACCCTTTTCGTTCTGCTTAGCCCTATCGAATATTTTGGTGATAGGTTCTATAGGAATTGGCCGATCCTATATATATTCAAATACCTAAGGAAAAATTCATATTTTCCTTTCATCAATGCGCGAGGACTTCTTATTCCACAAGAACCGAAAAACCGCTCAAGTGCTACAATGCAACAAGAAGCGCTACACATAGCAACACCATCAAATTTAATATTACACTAGCATGGTTTGCACGCCCCGGCGCGCCGTAGTGTGTCAGGGTGAAGTTGATTTGCGTGTCGTGTATGCGTTATTAGCAAGGGGTTGTGTGCTTGCATAGGTAAATAGGCAAGTTATTTTTACGTCGGTGCATGTGTGTGGTTGCGTGCTTGGTTGAGCACAGGTAAAAAAACATGCCACACTTGCACCAGTAAATAGGCTCTTATTTTTTTTTGGACGTGCTTGGCTGAGCGCATAACAACGCACAGAGAGGGCGAGCGTGCAACGCCGTAGGCTAAGGCGGTGCGAGAGGAGGTCGCAGCGCCACATAGGCGGCAACACGCGCAGGGAAGATGCGTGAATAAGGTTTGGGAAATGATCGAACGGCGGAACGGTGCTCACAAGGACCGTTGGATGCGCACGGTATGCACGTTTGAACGGTCATGGTTGAGCCGAACAACGTCCGCGAGGCAAACGAAGACAGGTGTTGCGGTGGCGTTCGCTGGCGCTAGCGCTTTGTATATGTAAATGATGGTTTAGAGTTTTTTTTTTTTATAATAATGGTTTAGAGTCAGAGATAGTTCGTAGACGGGTAGCATTGTACGTGCTGTGAGAGAAAAAGCGGGGCCCAACAGTCTGGCGGAGCAGCGAGGCGAGGCGGGCCGGGCCGGGCCGGGCCGTACAATCTCGGTGAGGCCTTTTCCAAGCTAACGACCCACAAATACCATTATACCAAACGCTGCAGTCCTCTGCACACGACGGCACCGGCCCCGTCATCCGAAGCCGCCAAGAGCGAAACATCTGGATTCTGGAGTAGTCGCACACTCGCACTCGTCCTGCCTCACCTTCGCCTCCCCATGGCGCCGCCCTTCGCCGCCGCCGTATCCTCCTCCTCGCTCCTCGTCTCCTCCTTCTCATCCCATCCACTCGTCCACCGCAGTCTGCCCCCAAGCTCCCTCTACCTGCGGCGGCGCCGTGGCTCGACCGTGGCCTCCGCCGCGGCGGCGGCGGCCGAGTCCTCCGGGAGGCTGCTTCTAGAGGTGCGCGGGCTCACCGCCTCCGTGAAGGAAACTGGAAAGCCGATCCTCAACGGCGTAGACCTCACCATCCGCGAGGGCGAGGTTTGTGTTGCTGTGAAAGTCATCTGCTTTTGGTGTAGTGTTAATTGGGGCTCGGAGCTTTGGGGTGTTGAATCATGTTGGTTTCTGTCTGCGTGTGTTCATAGATTCATGCTGTCATGGGGACGAACGGCTCCGGCAAGAGCACCCTCACAAAGGTAATAACCATACACTCGTTCCTTTTCTTGTTATGTAGGATTAAATCGTGGCCTGCATTTGTTTGTGTGCCTCTTCTTGATTCCCCTGCGGAAAATTAGTGAAGAAAGTTTTGCTGCTAGGATTAAGAGAACTGAATTTTTTGCAGTTACTCCTGTAATTTACTTCTATGTAATTTATTTTTCTTAATATATTAAATCATCGATTGAAATGCTTGCCTGTTGTAATAAAAAAATTGCTTCGATAAGTAGTTCCTGCCACCGCAAGAAAAATGCTTCTCCAAGCCAAATGCCCTGGAAGCTCACAAAGCTCTGAGAACACATGTGAACCAAATGCTCCAAGCCTAGCCATTCAAACAGAGTCATTGAAATTTTAACTAGAGAATTGTACCATTTATTTTGTTGTTTGCATGGTGCACATTTTTTTTGTTGCGTGATAAAAAAATCAGTCATTTTGGAATTTCCATAGTAAATTTTCTCCAAATAGTTCAAATGTGCTATTCATTTTCTAGACAAGTGAGTCTGGAACTCAAAACGAAAGTTAACCAAATTTTGGACCTGTTTCTGCATCAAATCTGTCAGTAACAAACAAAATAATGGCCTGATCCATTAGCAACAGTCATCCAACACATAGTTCCATGTTTTTGTAGCAAACAAAATCGTAAAAAAGAATCCTACCCGGTAAACTCATGGAGCGGGTTCGGGGATCTGAGAACTTCAATAAAAAAATGAAATTGGAGCATCAAACACACTGACAGACACAATCACGCAACAGCAAAACAAAGAAGAAGCAATAATTTCCACAGACCCGTTGTGAAACTGGGGCCTTCATCTCACAAGAAGAAGCCAGCAGCCCAGCAGGCCACACCACAGCCTAGCCACTGGTGGGGAAGTATCAGACACCAGATTGGGAGGTTTCAAGAGAGATTGAGGGCTTGTGACTTGTGAGGGTTGCCGTTGTTGACAGTGCGTGGTCAAGAGGAGACCGCCGCCTGTCAAGTGTCGCCTCGAATCCTCCATTGAGGCAAAGGGAATTAATTTTACAAAGCATCAGCATGAGGTGATAACAACTTTTATTTAATGGCCATCTTGTTGAAAACAGACAATAAAGAAAAGTGCACTACCACAAAGCAGATCCATTAAACCCTCAAATGAAGTCCTCTTGTAGCTGAGACTTGTTCCCTTTGGTCAAAGCTTCCTTCAAATTGCTCTAGGCAAGCATTGCAATATGGCACCTGAACATAATATCATGGTAGTTAAGGCGTCCTTGAAGCGTCGCTTCATCGACGCTTAGGCGGTAAAAAAGGTTTTTTGCAGATGCCATAGCCAACGCCTTAGCTTCGAGGTGTATGGCGTCGCTTCATCGGCTGTGGCGTCGCTGTGGCATCTAAGGCGGTGATTTTGCCCCAGATCCGGAGCCCAAATCCCCCCAAATTGTCCCGTACCTTGGCTAGTGTGAGGTCGCCTTGTGCTCCTCTGATCTGCGACACCGCCTGGTGCTCCTCGGATCTGCGCCACCGCCTAGCTGTGGTAGTGCATAAGTGCTCCTCCTATCCCCTTCATGCTGTCGCCAACGCCGAGCGAAACCTCCAGCAGCGGTTGGAGCTGAGGAGTGGGGGTAGTAACCGGAGAAGGGAGTAGTGGAACGCGTCGGCTGGACCATGGGAGGAGAGGGAGGCGGCGCCGGAGCAGGGGAGATGGAGGCGGAGCCAGAGCAAGGGAGAAGAGAGAGGTGGTGCTGGATGGAGTGGCGTCAGCGGCTTGGTCATAGGGTTAAGAACAGGGAGGGAGAAGAAGTTGGGCGACTGGGCACTTGCGGTTGTAAGAACAAGCAGGTAAATGAAGTGGATACTTGGGCTCGGCAACTGGGCCTTGTAAGTTGGCTTTATAATACCTAACTGAAAAATGCAACACTGGATTTGAATTGAGCCATAGAAGTGGTAATTTATTTGTTTTCATTCGCCATAATTATATGTCTATGGCGTCGCCTCGCCGCACATCTTAAGCGCTTAAAAGGTAAAAAGGTCCGGGCAATCGCCACACGCCTTAAGCGTCTTAACAACCATACATAATATTATCAGTATTTAACTGTTTTATATCTTGCAACTTTTGCCATAGATTTCAATACTTTACTCATGTCAGTACCCAGAACCCATTCAAGCCAGTGTTTTGGGATCATGCATTCATGCTAATTACAAAACCTAATCTATAACAAGATGTTTATATCCTGATCCTAGTAAAGGAAATTAGTTCTTTCCTATCTTGCTAAAAAAAATCTAACCAAATGCACTATATATATATTAAGGAAGCTTCACTTGCAAGTTTAAGTCCAGTTGTGAACAGAGATTGAAAGACTTGTGGAGATAACTCCATAAGTATTTAGTGGGCTTTGTTACAACTTATGCCATGAAAAATTTGCAGCTTAATAAATTTTCTCATTATGGTTGTCGTCCCATGTGATTTGATGATAAAATTAGGAGAAATTGGCCGTCTTCATTGCTATGATATTAGTTGACATTCAATCGTGGAATATTTTTCAATTGCAGGTTCTTGTTTGATGTTAGTTGACATTCAATCGTGGTATATTTTTCCATTGCAGGTTTTTGTTGGCCATCCAGATTATGAGGTAACTGGTGGTACCATTCTCTTCAAGGGTGAGAACTTGGTCGACATGGACCCAGAGGAAAGGGCTGTTGCGGGCCTCTTTATGAGTTTCCAAGCTCCTATCGAAATTCCTGGAGTGAGCAATTTTGATTTTCTGCGCATGGCATTGAATGCTCGCAGAGAGAAGAATGGCCTGCCAGCAATGGATCCAATTGAGGTTTGAACTTTGTTGTTATTGTATGAGTAAGACATCAAAAATTCACAATTAATACAGAGAACAATATATTAATATGGTGTTATAACTCATACGTCTCTCACTGGCTTCTAAGATAAGTGAAACTTTATCTGTATTCTGCATATACATTCTTCTGTACCAATATTATATGTTAAGGGAAAGAAGTTGACGAATCCTAGAACTAACTTTGTTTGTTTACCTTTTTTAGTTCTCTTTATTTCATGTAAATTGAGCTTTATGTTCCACATTAGGTTGTACCAGTATAATTCTTTCCATCATCTTGCATATATTCTAGCTAAGTAACTAAAATGAACCACACATACATATTCAGTATTTTGCTTGTTTATCATTTCACACTTTTTGGTTATTTCCAGTGTCAGGGAACTCTGACATATCTTTTCTTAATCGTACAGTTTTATTCTGTGGTAATACCAAAAGTTGAGGCCTTGAAGATGGAACCAAATATGCTTGACCGCAATGTAAACGAAGGGTTTAGTGGTGGAGAAAGGAAGCGCAATGAGATATTGCAACTTTGTGTAAGATTGCTACCAAGCTGTTGGACTCTTTAGTTTGACTGTTACTGTGTTGCAACATTTATATCCTACACTACTACATAGTCAAATACCACAGTTTTGCACGGATGACTTATGGAACACTATATTTTTCATATACCATAGTTTTTGTAGTTTTAAATGCCGAGTATTGGAGTATTGCAGTATTTAATACAGTATTTTGATTAAAAGCATCTGTAATAGTCATGAAGTTTTAAGAAAAGCTATACTAGCAATTTTTGAATTCACTAGCCTGATAATCCAGACCAAATTAACTTTGAAAGTCAAAAACAGAAGCCTTGCTCAACACTTTTAAATCATTGAACCATGAGGTATAAGAAGAGTATCACTTTTTTCATTTGCAGATTGATCTTAATATTGGTGTTATTTACCTTTTTGAGAAGAGAGATGTGATCCTCTATAGCTCTACTTTGATATAGATAAAAATTGTAAAGGATATATATCAACGATTACATGTACATAGCCCATGGAAACCATTGGCCCATTGCAAACTTAATGGTAGAGGTGACTGCCGGTGCTTGTGTCTACAGCAGATTAATTGATGATTTGCAACTCCAAACATCGCCAATCGTTAATTTGCCACTCCTTGTGTTGGCAAATCCTGGCTATTTTATCTTTGGAGTGGCAAATCATGAGTGGCCCCACATGTACATAATCATTAGCATAGGGGTTAAGGGAGTCATTGATAGCAGTAGAAGTCCTGGATGGTCCTTATTAGTTGCATTCACCATGGGCAAGGTGCACATCATGGACAATGTGCACATCAATCATGACTGCAATGGTGGCTGTGGCGGTTGGCTTGGTGTACACACACAGTGGCTGGTAGCCAAATATGGTAGAATGAGTAAGTGGTTGTTCGGACTTTGCAGATGAACCTTTTGGATTTGAATTGGGAAGAAGGCGAAAAGGTGAAAGTTGCCCAGGGCAGCTTCAGTGGCCTTTTGTTTTAGCTTGGTTTGTTTTTTCTCTCCAGGTGTCGTGCTGCTACCACTCTTCCCTGTTGCTGCCACTGGCTCGCTGCTGCGCTGCCTGCGCCTCTTCCGCCTCTCTACCATGCCTCTGCCTGGTGGCATGCCAAGAGCTTTTTATTTTCTTTTCCCATTTTAGATTTCATTTCATTTTTTTATCCCAGCGGCATTTCAGTCGTTTCATGGTGAAAATCCTGAGCTCTTTATGTTCCATATCCATTTTAGGTTTCACTTTTTTAATATAGGGAAATTCAGTTGTCCCATAGCTAAAAGTCGGTGCCAAACTACAAAACACAAAACATTTTCAGTCAGCCATTCAACCATATAGCTCAACTGGAAAGTTGTTTTTATCAGAAAAATTAGAAAACCAAAACCATTCTAAACAGACCCTTAACCGATGTGCATGTGAGTCAACAACATTTTTTAGTCTGCAAAAAATTAAATAGAGAGCATATTGATGAATCATTAGATAGCTTGATAGGTCAGAAGTGGATTAGTTAAAACAATTCACATCTTTTCTTTGGAAACAACGTATTACTTCAGAATGCCTTAAAAATTTTTGTATTTAGACCCTCTTTGATTCGTAGTTGTAGTTTGGTTTTGGTTGTGGTTGAAAAAGTTGAAGGCCTCCAAATAGAGGCATGGAAAGGCTAATTTTTTTTAAAAAAATTTGAGATTTTTAAGAAAAACCTACAGTCTCTGAAAAAAGAATGTTACACTGTATGGCTTATACAAAAATAACAAATTTTTTAAACTCAACTGAAACCAAACTACAGCCGCAAATCAAAGGGGGCCGTATGGCGTAAATACTACACTTGGTGCTTTTGACATCAAAATTAAGTTGGGTCGAATTTTTTCTTTTTCATATTGCAGGCAGAACATTGTTAAGCAGCATGCATGATCTTAGGGAAAGACATTTGTTGGCTTACCTGCAAACTCTTCTTTGCTATAACTAATAATCCATTGATTTTTTTTTTTGAGATTTCTTTGTTAGCCTTTTAGTGTCTCCATACATTTTTAGCTCAGAACATGTCTTACCCAAAGTGTTTATCGGTTCTGTTTGCACTTGAGATTCACTAGGTTTTTCTTTCCTCAAATGAGGATTATTTAACATATACAGTTCCATGTTCTCTTATATTTTGTATTATTTTGTGCAGTGCCCTTGTTTTGTTGAGGCTCATTAGGTATATGTATGACAAATATTAGCAAAGTTTTCTTCCATAGGCATAGGGACATTTATTGTGTGTCAGGTAGAGTGCTTCTGTGAATATTTTTACCATTCATCAGAATGTCCTGTCTGTCTTGCTTATATACTTCTATCAGTAAATTTTCACCTCTGATTTATGTGTTTTTAATAAATTTAGGTAGTTGGGGCTGATTTAGCTCTTCTTGATGAGATCGATTCAGGATTAGATGTCGATGCAATTGAAGATGTAGCTAATACAGTGAATGGGCTGTCGACATCCCAAAACTCTGTGCTGATGATTACACATTACAAAAGACTTTTGGATCTTATTAAGCCAAGCTATGTTCACATCATGGTAAGGCACAGAACCAATTACTCTGTAAGAGTTATGCACTTGAAAACATATTATCTGTTTCTATGTATTTAATCTAATTACTTCAAATTTTTGTTTCAAGTATTGTTTCTTTTGGACTTGTAATTTCTTGAGCATTACATCTATTTCTGTATCTTATTAGAGTAGTGCCAAATAAAAGGCTGAATTTGTCCTGTAAATTTATGCATTTAAACACAACTATTTCTATTGTAGCATTCAACACAACAATCATTGAAAAAGAAACTCCACAAAAAAATGCCCGCAAAATTTATAGCACATGTTAATGTGTTTATTCATGTAATCACCACACACTACTTAGAACATTGTTGGCAATCCTTCCTTTTCCATCTCATTTTATAGAATATAGGAGCAGTAATATGAATATTTAAGTGCTTTCAAACTTTAAATGAAGGGCATGTATTCTTGTTGATAATGCTTTTGATTTTGGACCTGTTACTTCCAGGGCAATGGCAAGATAGTGAAAACAGGCGACATCTCTCTAGCCAGCTACATTGATAAGGATGGCTTCAAACAATTCGCTAGTGTATAGCATGAAATGATGAAATAAGTTCTTTATTGTTTGCTTTTCTTTTCCCCTTTTTTTTGGAGAGATATTTTTGTCCCCTCTTACGATGGCTGACATCAAGTTGTAGTGTTGTACCATGCACTCATACGATGGCTGACATTAAGTTGTAGTGTTGTACTTGTACCATGCACTCAGTGACTCAGATGATATGCAGTATGTGATTCTCCTGACAAAAGAAAGATGATGAAAGGAAAAAAAAAAAATTTGACGCAAAGGGGCAGGAGTGCCGTCTTGCATTGAACAAAAGGGAGAAAAGTACAGGGTGGGGGGAGAAAAAGGCCCTTCCTCCCAAGGGCCGGCACTAGTAAGACTAACTAATTACAAAACACGCTCCTGCAGCTGCCCAAAGCCTCAAGACTTTCAGCAACAAATTTAAAAAGACTATCCTGGGCTTATCTACCAGGCGGAAGATTCGGTTGTTTCTTTCCAACCAAAGGTACCAAATAGTGGCAAAGATGATTGATAGGGCACCCCGGGATGACCTATTCCGTAGGATGTTATTGGCCCACCAGTTAGCGAAGTTGTTGATACTTGTCCAGGCAGTAGGGTTGATTTGTGTGACGTCAAGGAGATCGGCCAGTCGAAGACCAAATGAAAGAGCTGAAGTTGCACTTTAAGAACAGATGTTCCGGTGTTTCTAGGTTACGCCTGCAAAGAGGGCAAAAGTAGTCGTTTGGGAGGTGCCGACGGAGCAGAGCGTCTGCAGTCATGATACGCCCGTGCAACAACAACCAGACGAAGAACTTGCATCTTGAGGGTGCCCAGAGCTTCCAAATCTTTCCAAAGGCAGGGTTGGCGATGCGACCCTCAAACTAAATGCGGTATGCCGATTTGACCGAGAACGTAACATCGACAGAGAAGCGCCAGAGCAGCTGGTCTTGCTCACTTGAGTTGAGCGACACCTGAGCAATCTGGCACAAAAGCCCAACTAGCTACGGCACCATTTGAGGGGTTAAGTTGCGCCGGAGGTCAGCAATCCAATTGTAGTTCGCGATGGTTTCAGAGACTGTTCTATTCTTTCTGGTTGTCGCCTCGAAAAGCGAAGGGGCTAGGTGCTTCGGAGCAAGACCTGAGAGCCAACGATCCTCCCAGAAAGAGAGGTTGATTCCGCTGTGAAGGAGGACTACAGAACCTGCCCGCAAGAGGGCAGCATCAGCCTCAGGAGCGACAATCCGCAGATCAGTCCAAAATAGGTTTGGGGGGGACCTGCTAAGCCAGAGCCAACGCAGCCTGAGGGCTCGCGCGAAACGGCGGAGGTCCAAGCCCCAAGCGAGGTAGGGGAGCAGACCATGGCCCAGCTCACTCTGCCCCAATGGCGGAATCATTGCCCTTCCACAGCCAGGCTCGATGAATCGCGTCAATTTTCTTAAGACTGACGATGGCGGCATGACGACGGAAAGGGTGTAGGCCGGTAAGGCAGAGAGCACTGCCTTGAGTAGGGTAAGGCGCCCGCCTTTGGACATGAGCGAGCCACGCCAACCAGCCAGCCTGGAGGAGATCTTGTCGATGGGTGGCTGAAAATGGACATGGCGTAACCTTTTGATGGACAACGGGATGCCCAAGTATTTGATAGGGAAGGTGGACCTTTCTGCAGGGAGATCTTGAAGAATGAGGTCAAGGTCCACCCCCTCGCATCTGATTGGTACAACCTGGCTTTTGGAGAAGTTAGTGTGTAGGCCAGTGATGTTCCCGAAGCCCTATAGGATGGAGGCAAGGGAGGAGACGTCTTCCTTAGAAGGGCTTATAAAGATTTCTGCGTCATCCGCAAAGAGGGAAACCGGGGTGTTGCTGTGGGATCCTCTGATTGGCGAAAGGGCGCCATCATCAAAAGCATGACATAGCAGAGCAATGAGCGGCTCAATGGCAATGTTGAAAAGGAGGGGGAGAGAGAGAGTCCTTGCCGGAGACCTCTCCTATGGTAGATAATGTCTGTGGGATGGCCGTTTAGGAGCACCCTGGATGAAGCTGCGGCTAGTGATAGGGAAATCAAGTCCCGCCAGCGTGCCCCGAAACCACGGGCACGGAGATTATCTAGCAGGTAGGGCCAAGAC
The DNA here is from genome assembly GCA_005191435.1 of Raddia distichophylla. Taxonomy (NCBI): domain Eukaryota; kingdom Viridiplantae; phylum Streptophyta; class Magnoliopsida; order Poales; family Poaceae; genus Raddia; species Raddia distichophylla. The sequence goes on from SPJY01021785.1 coordinate 475,394, forward strand.
ACCGAGTCGAAGGCTTTCTCCAGATCGAGCTTAAAAAGGAGGGATGGGGTGTTTGTTCTGTGGAGGGACTTGGCTGTGCTTTGGACGAGGAGGAAGTTGTCCTAGATGTGACAAAAGGAATATTTTTGACTGATTTGGATACTAAAGGGCAAGTTCTTGAAGCCCAGCCACTAGTCTACTTTATGGAACAATTTGATCACTACCCGTAATTTCATTCTTATACCTAGCATGCATGCTGGCAGTAAAACGCACCAAGTTCAATAAAAATGTTCAGCTAGCGCCCCATTTGGCCATACATGTTATCTTTTGGAGGTGGAGCACTGGAGTATCTCAGTTGCGTGCAGCCATCTCCTTTTTCTCGTCATATAAAATTATTGGACTACGATATGAATGCATTATACATGTTCTATGCAGGGAAAGCATCTCGTGGCAGCATTCGCCATCGTCTTCAGTTATCTGAGTTCTATCGACAATTTTTGTCAGTTATGAATTTCATTACCCCTCTGGCATCTGATCACGCAGATTAGTTATGCACACAAATTTGGAAACACCTTTTGAGCCTTGTAACTGTAGGTTGCAACTAAGTTGTACCTAGAAAGCTATTTCCCTTGCGTTCTTGCTGCTATATAAAAAAAAGAGAGGAGAAAAGTTTGAAGCCTTTTTCGGTGGTCTTTCCGGAGGCCATATCTGTTTTAAAAAATATGTCTGCGAGTGGGGATGTTTGTCTTTTAGCTAATGTGAGGTACAGGTAGGGCGGTTTGCTCTTCGCGATCATCTCGTTACATTTTCTTACATAAATACTCAAATATGTTACTCCCTCTGTTTTTTTTTGTTGTTTGATGCTTTTTACTTTTGAACACGACTTTGACCATTCGTCTTATTCAAAATTTAGTGCAAGCATGTAAAAAATAAGTCATATTTAAAGTACCTTTATTGATAAAACAAATCACAACAAAATAAATGATATTTAAAAAAAATGAATAAGACGAATGGTCAAATGCGTGTTCAAAGTCAAGACGTCAAATAAAAAAGAACGGAGGGAGTACTTTTCTATTAATGGTTCTGAGTGCAAAAGTTTCTGAAAGATGTTTGTATACAAATGCTTGAGGAGATGCAAGATGCTTGTGTACAAACGATTAAGGAGATGCATGATGTTTGGGTTTTGCAAAGCTCCATAGATACGCGGAAGAGAAACGGTAGTATGTAGCTATTGGACTCGCTATTCTATCCAGCACAATTGTTCCACCTTGCCGAGAAATACGTCTCAGCTGTGCACCTGTTGGGACTATGCTAAAGAGTAAAAGACTAAAGTTCCTTATATGTAATAGGTGCGTTCCAGGCGGACGCTGACATGCTGTGGGCTCTCTCTCTCACCCCACTAACAGTAAGTGGCTACTGGACGACTTTAGCCGCTCCTACTAGGCTACTACGATGTGCATACTTTAGTTTAGATTGCTAGGTGCTGACTGCTAAGTGCTAACGCAACGCATCCAATGGCAACCGAGCGTTTCCGAGTTGGTGGCGACTCCCTCGCCGGACGGTCATGCAAGTATGCAACTTGGCCTTGACTTTGCACGCAGGGGCAGGCAGTATCATATATGCTTTTGTTATGGATCTTGGTCTTGACCTCCGCGCGATCAAATCCAATCTAGTAGTTAGGCCATTAAAAGACGTGGAGCTGCCTGTAAATATAGGTGGTCTAGTGTTCTTGTTCATTCGGTGCAGCACGAAGAAATTTTTTGGTCGTAGGTGCATGTTATGCATTTTGTAAATTTAAATGTCTTTTATAACATTTTGTTATTTTTTTTGAAAAAAACTTTGAAGATGCCATATGAATATTCTCGATACTAGCTTCAACCATACATCAATTTCATGTTGTCGCTAACTAAAGGGATCAAAGTATAGTTTTAAAAATACAGGTTTGCTAGAACCTAGACGACTGGGCTCGCCCCAGCGCTCGCCGACGAGTGGACCCGACGAGCGCTCCTGGGTAGTCGCTTGGATTCCAGGCGCTCCCATAAAAAAAAATCAGGTAATTTTAGTTGTAGAAGACACTGGGTTAATGTCAACTTTTCAAATTGAAGCGGTAGGATTAATTAGCATCATGTGCTTGTTTCGACATTTCATTATATCACTTCATCATTAAGTTGGGGTGAAAACCCAGGTCTAGATAGGCGATGGCGGCGATCGTCCCGTCTCTACCTTGTTGAAGGAATCGACCGAAAGACCTTTCGTATTGCAGGTTGGCCACTTTCGGGCTGTGCTTCCTACTTGGTGGTGGCGGCCTTCTTTGCCAGGCCCTATGAGTGTGCTATGCGGCTACAGGTGTGGGTCGTTGGTGTTGCTGTTCGAACATCCCTTGCTATGATGGCGGACGGTGTCCCTCTCCTTTTAACCCCTCTGCGCATCCTGTCTGATGGTGGCAACTAGCAACCTTAGGGACCTTTGCTTCTCCGTGTTATAAGTTTGCAGTGTGCCTAGGATTTTGGCCATGCATCCCTTGTGGCGAAGTCGGTGTTGGTTCATGCACCCTTGGGTGTCATGGGCTTGGATTGTTGGTGTCGTGTGGCGACCCCCGCTTGGTCGGGTCGCGATGTTCCCCTCTCCCTTCTTCTCTTTCTCTCCATCCCTTTTCTCCAATGTAATTGTTGTGATCCTTCTTGAATGAAATGGCGGAGCTCTTGCCCTTTTCGTTCAAAAAAAAAATCATCTCTTGTTGCTAGCTGGAAGACACAGTTACAAAATCACTACGTTGTAAAAGGGTTAGGGAGTTAATGAGCTAGTGAGTGACACATGCATGAGTGACATTGCTGCAAAACGTAAACTTTATAATGGCATGGGTAGGGATAGTTAAACGTGGTTTGTGAACACACGTATCACCATTACATAAGTGATATTTTTCAGAAAAAAAAAAAGAGAACTTCGTAATGACATGGTTGCAGAGTAGAAACTTTATTTCGTAATCTAGCCCGTTGTCGTTTTTTGCAGTGGTATTCCCTAGATCCACCACTGGATCATGTGGTGTTGCGTGCGTGGAGTGGGGTATATTATTGGAAGAACAAATATACCGGCGAAATCGCAGAAAGCCCTACGTTGTGCGCGCCGTTGCTATCACTGGTTGCCAATACTCAATGCCTTCTCTCTCGCACTCTCTGCCTACCTCTCTCTCGATCTCTCGATAGCGCAATCTCTGCTGCTTTGTCAGCGCTCGTGGATTGGCTGGTTCGTACTACTCTCTACCATGCAAAAAGAGCAGTCTCGCCGGAGGCTGAGGTCGCCGCCGCACGACCGTAGCGCGCAGCGGCGGCGGAGTTGGGTCCACGTGGCGCGCACCCGGGGCGCTGGCGGTGCGAATGGGGGCATCATCGTGCACTGCACCCACCGCCCGGACCTAACCGCGGAGCAGTTCGCTCCCGCCCCCAGAACAGGACGTACGTACTCCTCTGACCTCTCCCCCTAATTCCATGGCGTGATCATGCATGCTTTTCCCCATTGGAGGATGACTCATGCTCATGCGTGCTGCATGCTGTGCCCGTAAATTGAAATCCCCTATAAAAATCCATCCACCGGCTGCTACTCGGACACCAGCTGACCAGCCGGCCTGTGCCTCGGTTGCCGCATTGTCACATCGGCGAATCCAGGTTAGCATCTTCTCCATCCTTTTGGTTTTGGAAATGGAGATATGATCGTGACATGGAGCGCATCTAATGGCGAACCAGTTCCGAGCGCCAGCTTTACATATGCATGGATGATGCTTCTTGCTTTGCAGAGGCTGCGCGGCGCGTCGGCGTTAATTGCTGGTGAGACCTGACATTGCTCTGCTCCAATGGCTTCCCCGGCTCTCGCAGTCGCGCTGTGGCAGCTGCTCACGCTGCTCCCGCTGCCGCGCCTCATCGTCGCCGGCGCGACGAGGCCGCCGTGCCTCTGGCCGAGCTCGGCGTCGGAGGACGCCGGCTGCCTCAGCTGGCGCGTCATGGTGGAGGCGAACAACGCCCGCGGGTGGCGCACCGTGCCGGCGCCGTGCGTCAGCTACGTCCGGAGCTACATGACGCGGGGCCAGTACGGCCGGGACCTGAGCAACGTGATGGACCAGGTGTCCGCCTACGTCAACGACCTCGCCGCCGGCGCCGACGACGGCCTCGACGCCTGGGTCCTCGACATCGACGACACCTGCCTCTCCAACCTTCTCTACTACGAGGCCAAGCAGTTCGGGCACGTATCGTATCCTCTGCACCTCGAAGAACCTCGATCTCGTTAATTAACTCCATCTGCATCTAGCTAGTTGCAATAACTTACATGCATGGTGATGATTCAGGGTGTACGATCCGTCGGCGTTCAAGACGTGGGCTAGCGGGGGGGCTTGCCCGGGGATACCCGCGGTTCTTGAGCTGTTCGCGACGCTGCAGGCGAAGGGGTTCAAGGTCTTCCTCGTCTCCGGCAGGGACGAGGAGACCCTGGGCCCGTGCACCTCCCAGAACCTCGAGTCCGAGGGCTTCTCAGGCTACGAGCGGCTCATCATGAGGTACCAAGTACCAACACCTCCTGCTCCTCTCTTCTTCTTCCCCGTGCATTACATTTGCGCCAAGAGATAATGTAGCTGAGCTGATCGAGCAGAGCATGAGTTCAGGCACAGAGCGCATGCAGTGTGACGACGATATATTTTTGGGGTGTTGCCAATCGATGTGCAGGACACCGGATTACCGAGGGCAGAGCTCGTCGGTGTTCAAGTCGGCGATGAGGAAGCAGCTGGTGGAGGAGGGGTACAGGCTCCGCGGCAACGTCGGGGACCAGTGGAGCGACCTGCAGGGCGAGTACGCCGGCGACCGGGTGTTCAAGATACCAAACCCCATGTACTTCGTCCCGTGAATTCAAGTGAATCAGGCGGATCACTAACGGACGTACCCGAGTGGTCACGGACCAAGAACGGCCGGTCCACAGTTTCATTTTTGCAACCAAATGTTTCTGCCAATTCGCCTAATGGGAATTGGAAAGATAATGTGCCCAGTAAGACTGGTAACTCAAGCCACCAAATCATGGACAGACAAATGTTTACCACGATATTTGGTCTATTTGGGAGAGTCCATATTAGTGAATTTTGCCAATCTTTAATTTGCGATTGTGGTTCGGTTTTGGGTTGGTTTATAAAATTTGTTATTTTACAGACTATTTAGTGTTACCTTTTCAACTTTGCTTCCTGGCAGTCGTATGTCCGCCGCCGCGCGCTCGATGACGTCTGGGCCCGCGGGAGGCGCGGGCAGCGACTGCCCTCAAGCCATTCCCTTTTTTTTGTAATGATTTTTGGAGGTTTTTAAAGGGTTTTAAAGATCTTAAAAGTTTTAAATTTTTTTAAAAACTTTATATTGAGCTCGGGGATGCTAACACTAAATACTTCCACATTTGCGCAAACTCACGGCGCCGCAGAAACGACATCCACACCCTGCTCACTAATCGTGGGCCCCTAACCAACCATGACGATATGGCTGACTCCCTACACCATCATTTCAGCTCAATCTTCGGAACGCCGCATGCTACCTCACCCGACTCTTTCACCTTCAACTAGAGGAGCAATCTCGGCCTCCCAGCAGTCGACCTTTCGTCACTCGAGGCGCCCCTCTCCATTCAAGAACTCCACGACACCCTGATAGCAATGCCTAATGATAAGTCTCTTGGGCCAAATGGTTTCACCTGGGTCTTTTTCAAGCTCTGCTGGAATTTCATCTGTTTCGATGTTCTTACAACCCTGTAGTGCCTCTTCACTCACGGTCACACTATATCTCAAAGTCTCAACTCTGCCACGATTATCCTCATCCCGAAGGAAAAAGATCCTGTCTCATCCTCAGACTATTGACCCATCAGCCTTATCCACATCTTTGGGAGGCTTTTCACTAAAACTCTTTCCACTCGCTTAGCCAGTTTCATAGATAAGCTCATCTCATCCAACCAGAGTGCATTAGAAAACTCCACATACAAAATAACTTTCTTTTTGTCCAGAGCAAATGCAAACTTCTCTACAGATCCGGCACGCCGGCCCTCATACTGAAGTTAGACCTCCAAAAGGCCTTCGACTTTGTTTCTTGGCCCTACCTTTTACAACCTTCGCGCCCACGGCTTTGATGATAAGTGAAGGAATTGGATCGCCTCCTCTCTTTGGTCCTCCTCCCAAATCCTCCTAAACGACTCCCCAGGCCCTTTCATCATCCACTGTAAAGGGCTTCGCCAGGGAGACTCGCTATCCCCTTCCTATTCAACCTTACAATTGAACCCTTGCGACGACTTCTGCACATCGCCACTGAGGGGTCCTTTCACCGCTTTGAGGCATCCCAACCAACATACGTATCTCTCTATGCCGACAATGCTGTAATCTTTGTGGCGCCGATAAAGGAAGAGATCTCGGCGTTGGCCCAGATCTTGCAGAGATTTGGCGCAATCTCTTGCCTCCACACCAACTTCAAAAAGAGTCAGGTCGTGCCCATCGCTTGGGAGGGGTTTGACCTCGATGACATTCTCGCTGACCTGCCTGCGCGACGAACGTCCTTACCCATCACGTACCTCGGCCTTTTAGTTGCCATAAAAAGTTAAAGCACGTCCACTTCCAACCTCTAATTGACAAGATCGTTGGCCGTCTGGCAGGCTGGCGGGGGCAAATGATGTCAAAATGGGGTAGAATCACTTTGCTCAAGTCGGTTTTCTCAGCCCTACTATCCTACACCCTATGAGTGATCTCCCCGCCAACCTCGGTCATTTAGATGATTGACAAACTGCGCCGCGCCTGGCTTTGGCACGAAGTGTCAATGTTGCGGCGGGCTGGTGTTGTGTCAACTTGAAACTCATCTGCTCCCCGGCTACCCTTGGGGGGCTCGGGGTGCTCAATCTGAAGAATTTCGCCCGCGCCCTCCAATTGTGTTGGCTTTGGTTGGCCAAATTTGCCTCCCACAGACCGTGCCTCGTCTCGCGGGACGGGGTGGACCCTACTAACGCATCTCTTCATAGCGGGCGCAGAGCTAGTTCTTGGGAATGACGTGGCCTTCCTATTCTATACCGACGCTCGGCTCCTTGGGCAATGTCCAAAGGAAGTGACCCCAAGAATTTTTATGATCTCCGTACGAAAAAACCGCATAGTCGCCGATGCCCCAAACAATAACAACTGGTTGTTGGACTTACGACGGAATTTTGCCCCCAACCTCACCGTGGAGTTGGTCTCTCTCTGGCAAAAGATCAGTCATGCTGCGCTTTGTCAGGATCAACAGGACCGAGTAGTTTGGCGTTTCTCTGCAGACGGGTACTTCTCTGTCCGCTCAGCATACCGTATCCGTATGCAATTCGCTGGAAGGACATCTCCGATGGCGCTAGCGCTAATATGGAATCAATGGGCGCCCTCCAAGTGCAAGTTCTTTGCTTGGACGTTGTTTCTAAAGAGGGTCATGACTGTTGATGCCCTACTGCGTAGGGGACTGCTTAATAACTACTTCTGCACCATTTGCCTCAGATGGCTGGAGACCCCGGAACACCTATTTCTCGAGTGTCCCTTCTCCTCCCACATTTGGGACGTCCTGGCCTGCAGGCTCAACGCCCCACGCCTTCTCTGCTCCGCTTGGACACACACTTAGGATCTCAACGCCTGGTGGGCAACCCAACCTCACCCCAAGTTTAGGATCCGTTGTGCTAGTAACCTTATGACATTTATGGCTTGAAAGGATTTTCAACTCGAATGAGCTGCCGCCGATGTTCTTTTTCGATTTACTCCTGTAGGTCCCGCGCCTTTGGCAGGCAGTAGGCGCTAGTTTTGTAATAAGTTAGCTCACTTGTAGCACGCGTCCGGAGGGAATGCGCCTTTTTCTTTTGCCTTTATATAATTTTTCTACTGAATTAATACAAGACAGTTCTTTTGCCTTTTCCTCAAAAAAAAATTCAATCCTTCTCTCGTCCATCTCCGTCTCCGTACTTCGGGAAAATTGGATTTTTGCCCCAAAGTTGATGTGTCTTGGTTTTTTTTCAAAGTTGGTGTCTTGACATTTTTGCCCTGTGTAGAGCAATTGGGGATTGTTTTGCCCTTAGGGGTTTTCTAAAAAAACTATATCTCAGTCTCAATCGCGGTGGTGGAGTACGCTGCCGACCTCGGCGAGCTCTGCCCGCAACGAGCTGCGATCCTAGCTCTGCCTGGAACGTTGCACTTTTGTCGGCGGGGATGGCACGGCCATGGCCCGCAGCAGCGGAGCCTCCATGCTCTGACCTGCTCCGCACGCGCCGAGTAAGAAGAGAAACGAAAAGGCAAAGCTGGAGCAGCGATCTGAGGGCACGATAGAAGATGTGGCAATTTTTTAGAAAACCCACCGCGGGCAAAACAACTCTCAACTGGTCTACACAGGGTAAAAATACCTAAGTCACATCAACTTTGTGCAAAAAAATCCAAGGCATATCAACTTTGGGACCAAAATCTAATTTTCTCCCGTACTCTATGTTCTTTCGTTTCTTGGTTATGCTCGAGGATCCGTTTGAGACTCCCTGAGCTGATGATGTTGCCGCTGCTTGGTTTCTGAAGAATCGTGGACCCGGTGGAGCCGGAGAAGGTACTGGCGGCGTCCGGCGAGGTCAGCGCCCGCATCGACTGTGTCCTCACCACCCACCACTACTGGTTCACTGTCTCTTCCTAGTCTTCTCCAGAAGATAGTAGTTTCGTCGGCTTAATTTCCTTCTTTATTAAGCGGATCTGTCCTTCCGCGAGTTGGAATGCTCTGATTCCTTCTTCATAGAGTTGTCAAATGATTTTAGGGGGATTTTTTTGGGGGGTCTGGGTCACCCAAAAAATTAAAAGAAGATAAAAGGAAGCAGAATCTCTTTAGAAACGAGGACAGAGGTGCCCAGAGTCCAAAAATACGGCTAATTATGCAAGTGATGAGCCATACTACATGTTGTGAAAAACTCCAAACAAAAGAAAGACAAGCTGATGTTTTGAGGATAACTATCAGGTGGTAGATAGGTTATGATCATTAGCAATTATGTAGAGAACCAAACAGAATATAGTTTAATAAAAAAAGGCAAAGGAGATCTGCCAACATTTAGCTGCGCGCCGGGGGAGGCGGAGCTGCGGCGCGCGGTGGCATTCCTGTCGTTGCGGTTCCAGATCTTCCTGGAGGAGCTGCTTCCCCCGTTCTGTGCCTCGCGGGCGATCTACCTTGAATCCTCCGGTCACAGCCTCATCTATCAAGCATCCTTTTATCCTTCCTCATTTGTGCCTTGTGCATGTAATTTTTCTCTTCGTATATAATTTTGTTGATTTCGTGCCCAATTTGATGAAAGCTCAATTACACGGATGCATTGGCACAACATTATGTGTGGGATTATCCTCTGCTGCTGTTGAAACACGTTCTGGAGAACCTTTGCATGACAGTCAGATGGAAAGATGAGGCTAGTCAGAATCTTACGGTAGCTCTCTTGCGCCAGCTTCTCGATCGCGGAGAGTGTCCAGTAGAACATTTTCACTAAAAGGCCAGGGAATTCGACATCGGTACCAGAGCGTGTTTACTATTGCAGGCCACGTGTTGTTCGCTCTGGTTCGTATCAGATGAATCAGTGCTTAGACAGCCGAAACCTCGTTCAAAGTGTAGCCGTTCTGCCGGAAGAGGTATCTCTCCAAGGCGTAGGCAAGCTCGCAAATGTTCCCCCCACTTGGTCGGCTGACGGTAGCCTCACGATAGCAAAGTAGCGGCTGCCCCGTCTGGAAGTCAATGGCGAAGACGAATTCTGTCAGACTTGCCAAGCAGAAGAGGAGGTGAAAATATCATCTAATAGCATGAGAATACTTCTTGTGAGCGATTGCGACGGCTCCACCATCAAAGAGTTGACCGGGTATCTTCTATTTGGAAGAGGCAGCGACCCCGCCGGGATATATTTATTAATTACACGCATAACTTGATAGAACATTATGAGCGGGACTATCCTCTGCTACTGTTGTGTTCTCATGAACATTATGCTTAGGCAGGGAGCATGAGAACACAGCGACAGTAGAGTATAGTCTCGCTCATAATGTTCTGTCAAAGATGCGTGTAATTGATTGATATGTCCTAGCGGGCTTCCTGCCTCTTCCAAATGGAAGATATCTAGTTAACTATGTGATGGTAGAGTCTCCGCCATCGCAATCGCTCATAACGAGTATTCTCGTGCTATTAGGTGGCCTCTTCGCCTCATCCTTCTGCTTGGCAAGTCTGACAGAATTCGACTTCGACATCGACTCCCAGACGGGGCAGCCACTAATTTGCTGTGACACAAGGAAGATCGTGAGGCTACAGTCAGCCAAGTGGAGGAGAACATTTGCGAGCTTGCCTACGCTCCGGAGAGATACCTCTTCTGGCAGAACGACTGCATTTTAGACGAAGTCCCGGCTATCTAAGCATTGTTTCAGATGCAGACCAGAGCCAACAGCATGTGGTCTACAATAGTAAACAACGCAGCTCTGGTACCGATGCCGAATTCGTTGGCCTTTTACGTGAAGATGTTCCACTGGGCACTATTCACCATTGACAAGCTGACGCAGGGAAGCTACCGTAAGATTCTGACTGGCCTTATCTTCCCATTAGACTGGTGTATTCTCTAGAACTGGCATATAAAGGTTCTCCAGAACGTGTAAGTTTAGTTTTGGCTTCCCATTTCCTTCCTATTTCCGCTTGCCTTATGTGACTGACGACAGGTTTTGGCTTCTGTTCCATAGTTTAGGTAAGACCTGATCACGGAAAACCCGGCCCGGCAACCCGGCCCGAAAAAGCCCGACCCCGGCTCGACCCGACCGGTGCATCGGGCCAGGCTCAGGCCTCATTTCCGGAGCCCGGCGGTCGGGCCTGGTTTTTTTCTGTTTTAAGCCGTGGCCGGGCCGGGTCGCCGGGCTTTCGGGCTTCGGGCCGGGCTAGGGCCCGGTTTTCAGGCCCGACGCCCCGAGTAGGGCCGGGCTGGCCCGGCATTTGATCAGGTCTAGTTTAGGTTGATCTATTCTATTCTATTTGCGTTTGTGATTCATCTTTGCCCTCGCCTGTGCAGGTGGTTACTGAGCTTCTATGTCGCTGACCTCTTTGCTAAGTTCATGAGACACCACTGTCCATGGCCCCGAGAGGACGGGAGCAAAGCTGAGGGAGAGATATTTGGCCGAGGTTCTGGCCCCAATGGACCTCTCCTTCTAGCTGGGTCTTCAGGATGTCGGGTACCTTGCCGATGCAGACATGTCTAGCTTCTTTTCGTATGAATTCACATACAGGACGATGCTGGCAATAGCCATGCCGATTCAAATGCAGATGCGCTGGGCCTTGTCGATGCCAGTACCTCTGATGGACATCCCGCACCATTAGCTTCTGACACATAGAAATTGACACCGCTGGTTGCCATCGTGGCATCAGTATACATACTTACATACTTATACATATATACGCACTTATACATACTATTATACAAATATACTTCACATTTTTGTTTGGCATCGATTCCCTACTTGTATATATAATACTTTACATTCTCAAACCACCATTGCAATTGATATATTTGAGTTAGCTACATTAATAAACATTTTTAAATCCATCAGTTCCATACAATGACAGATTCCATTTTCTCAAACTTCTTCAGGACAAGTTTAACCCGAGCATGCTCCACACCGAACCCACATTTCTCATGAAAGGGCGAGTATTATATATTATCTCATGATAAGCAACATACACAGGCATTCGACACACTTCCAATACGGATGATGGATGCATCTGCGAAAAATTGGACATAGCATGCGGTAGATGTGTTAATCAAACAAATTTTCAGACTTTAGCTATTGTGTTCAAAATGATAATTCTCCACAAGAGTTTAGCTATGCCAATGCAACCTTCTTGAAGATATGTATAAAAAGAGAATACTTATTTTTACTATCAGTTTGGTTATGCTATGCACGCGTGCAAACAGGACTCTTAACTCCTAACGTAAAAGCTTTACTTGTACATAATAATATCGATATTGTTTCCGCATAGGCGCCTGCAATTTTGACATCGCGCAGGTGCCAGTTTGGGTCCTCCACGTGTGCTTTGCGATTCATGCCTACTGGTCGGAAGAAGAGGCGTCTTTGAAACTGTAGTTTTTTTTAATTGCCACGCATTTATTTTCTCTTGTCATTCTCGCCTTCGGAGAAGACAGAAAGCAAGGGCGATTTCGGGGTGACGGCTCGTGTCGGGCTTGTCGCCAGCGGCGATCTACTTCATCCCCAAGCTCTTGCCGGCAATGGATCGTGTTTGGCGTGTCGGCGTCAGCGCTCTCGTTCATCTACCAAGGTTAGCCAGGCGCTTCTCGGATTTGGTTTGTGAGATCTTCCCCCACCGCGCTCGTGTTAAAGAGGTCTGTGTTGTTTGCTTGGATCTGTATGCAGACCGGATGGAGGGGAATGATTTTATTGTTTTAGTGGTTCGTATGACCATTTGTTTGCTTTGCAGCTAGAATCGGTGTGTGGTGATGTGCTTTTTGTAGGGTTTCAAATTGATTTCATGGGTCACTAGGACCATGATTGGGTGTAGAATGTTTGGATCTCATGTGGACATGCTTATTTGTGATGGATTTGAGCTAGTTTTGGTAAGGTTTGCTAAGTACGTGTGTCAATTTGGTGATGAGTTTGTGTCGTATTTTGCCGGTAGATGTATTAGGTTGCGTTGGGGATCTGGGATTGTAAGATGCTTATGAGTTTGTGTAGGCATTTTTGAAGATTTTTTATGTGTCTTAGCTCCTACCGTTCATCATTGATCTATGTGTTTTGTGTATGTTATATTTTTTGCAGTGATGAAGAAGAGGAAGCTTCATTTGGGGGGTGAAGAGGTGATGTACTGCCTGAAGGTTAGTATCTTTTTGGTTGAGTGGTTTAGTCCTTCAATGTCTGGCTATAGTAGGATTTAATATACATGGTAGTTCTCTTTTTGTTCAATCTGTTGAAGGTTTTTTTGTTGATTTCTTGAGTTATTTTATGTTTGTTTCTAGCTTGATCTGATAGCCCTGGTAGTTCTCTTCTGTTGAATATGTTTGAACCTTTTTGTTTACAGCAACAAGATAAAATACCTTTTTCGGGGCAGAGAGCGGGATGTAGGGTGTGGAGGTTTGACAATCCCCTTTGATTTTGTTTTTTCCATTTAGGACTTCAACATAATGTACTTTTTTGTAGTTTGTTGCATTTCGGTCTTAACATTCCCTTTTGTTTTTGTTTTGCTTGCTCCATGTGTCCAGATATGTCTAGACCTAACAGAAATAAAATCCCTCTTGATGATATTGGCGACAACTTCACTGAAGGTGAATGATCCGATAGTGATGGTGATTGCATTATGAATTGAATTTTTTTTTTGAATAATTAGCCCGGTTAATGAGCAGAGTTGTAATTCTTGAAGAATGTGTGGAGACATGAAGTTTTACACAGAGCATCCCTAATCACTATTCAAAAGAACATGTAGTTCTACAACATTCAACTAGTGCATACAAAGGGTCATCATGAAATTTTTCACTTTGAATTATTTGTACCATACCACTATTGACGAGAAATATTTTTTCGTCATTAGGGGAGAATTAGAACTCCTGAATGAGAATGCCGAGAAAATAAGCATATAGAATTCTCGTGCATGACCTTTACACTAGTAGAGAAATAGAAATATTGAAGAATATTGAAATATATGTGAAATTGCCATTGAATGATCATTTTTGTGATATGAAGGGAATGATTAAGTTGCATTACTAGAAGTAATGCGCCAGAGAGGGTTGCAGTACCAAACAATTGAAGGCACCCCTCAACCTGTTCAAAGGCCTCAGAAAGAACAGGGGGTCTGGTTCCTCCGACCCAAAGTACCTGGGGACGCCTGGGGAAAAAGGGAAAGAGGGTGTGCACCACAATAATTGAAAATCCTGTGATTAATGCATAATTGTTGTAGAACTCTTTTGCCTTGTTCTCATCCTAAAATATCATTCCAATTTTTGGAACCAGGTCATTTTCTTGATATCGATCTGCTGCTAGGCATTCATAATGTTTTCCTCTTCGAGATATATACTTCTCTCCTCCTGTGTTAGCTGTTTTGTGTTTTTGCTTTGCGTTTGTTGCTGAATCTGTGTACTGTTTTGTGCTAAGTCTTCTATTTCTATTCCTGATGCCTTCTTTTCTGACCTTTATTCTTTCATCTCTTGTATTCTTTTTTTGTTGGGTAGCTACTACATCTTCTTTTGTTTGTCCATTGTCTCCCAGTTCCAGGTTGTGTTTTTCCTATATTTTTTTAGCAGTTAGTACAACTTAAATGATGTGATGGTTTTTTAATTAAATGATAAATTACTTACAGTGTATGTGTTGTAGTTCTCTTGTAAGTTCATCTGTCCTGAATGTGTTGGAAGCATGCTTGATATCTGTTGAAATAGTACTTTACTTAATAAAGTCATGCTACTGTCTAATTGATTTAGCTCATTTCTGTTTCAATTGATTTAGCTCATTTCTGTTTTTTCTGTTTCTTGTGCCTGTCGTAAGATGTTTCTGGAATCTAGTTCCATTGTATTTGCCCAGCCTTCATTGCTCTTGCCTGAGCCCATTACCTACTTTCTGCATAGGCAAGGCATTAGTTGTTGGTGTAGTTATATCTATTTTAGTTTAGATGAAAGCTGGCTGTGTTGTATGTCTACATGCCTTACTTCTGATTATATGTATTCTAAACTTTCAGCGCTGCAAAGTTAAATTTTCAGTATGTAGTTGTACTGAATTTTGTGATGTAGTCATATTAAGTTTGTCTGTGCTACTTACTTTGACCTGGAATTGTTCTGCCTGATGCTTATCTTGTATGTTTCTTTCCAGATAATCTATTACACCTGACCGCATTTCAAATTTCAGTGAATCTATACTGAAATTTCAGTGTTTCGGTGCTATGAAATTTTTGTTCGCAGCTTGTGAAATTTTTTCGAAGAAAAAATAAAAAAATTGCTCCCTACTGCCTGGCTATCCATGTATTGGGAAATATTAGAGAAGAATCATTTGCTTGGTTTTGTAGTGATTGCAGTGTGTACCTTGATTTCTAATTGGGTTGATTCTTGCCTGTCGGGTGTGTAGATCTCAGATTTCCAGATCGCCGTCGGAAGAACAACTTTTTTCTTGCCTGTCTGGACGGCAGTGTCGATGGTTTTGGGGCGTGGGTAGTTGTGCCTGAGTATTTTATCTGTGTGGTGGTTAGGGTTGTGTCTGTACTTTGTCTTTTTGTGTGATGGGACTTGTCCTAGCGGACACAGGAGCATGTATGGCGTGCTGGGCTCCGCGCGCTACTTTTCCAGCGATGGCAAAAGCTCCTGTAAATTGGGTTTGACACAGGCGCCTGGGACAAAAGACAAATACAACTGCCTGCGACAAAGTCAGTCCCTAATAATATACGTAGAGACCACTGACTCTTGACTTGATAGTAAAAGCTTTAGTTGTACATAATAATCACAATAGGATGTCCAATAATATAAGGGAAAATGTTCTATTTATACTATTACAATATTATTGTGATGTAACATGAGTGTGTAGCTTGATTTCTAATTGGGTTGATTCTTGCCTGTCGGGTGTGTAGATCTCAGATTTCCAGATCGCCGTCGGAAGAACAACTTTTTTCTTGCCTGTCTGGACGGTAGTGTCGATTGTTTTGGGGCGTGGGTAGTTGTGCCTGAGTATTTTATCTGTGTGGTGGTTAGGGTTGTGTCTGTACTTTGTCTTTTTGTGTGATGGGACTTGTCCCAGCGGACACAGGAGCATGTATGGCGTGCTGGGCTCCGCGCGCTACTTTTCCAGCGATGGCAAAAGCGCCTGTAAATTGGGTTTGGCACAGGCGCCTAGGACAAAAGACAAATACATCTGCCTGCAACAAAGTCAGTCCCTAATAATATACGTAGAGACCACTGACTCTTGACTTGATACGTAAAAGCTTTAGTTGTACATAATCACAATAGGATGTCCAATAATATAAGGGGAAATGTTCTATTTATACTATTACAATATTATTGTGATGTAACATGTGTTAAAATCTACACCATATAGCATAAATCTAGAATCATCTATTTAAAGATATTTTCAATTTAAATCTTTCTACCTAATTATGTAATATCTAGACAATTCTTTACTTATACATGAAAGATAATATTTATGATAAAGGGAGTTTCTAGATGTTCTAATACTTTGATGTGAATGAATTTTTATTCTCCCATTATAAATCTTCCTAATAATTTTTCCTAATTCTTGCTAAACTAGAACTAACAAACTACACAGTAACACTATAAATAGGGCGGGGGCAGGCACGTATGCCCCAATCATGCGTACTCATACATATGAAACGTTTGCTCGGGCAGGGTGGTGGAAAAAATTCGGGTCTCCGCATAAAAGTAGGAGTATTACGTACCTCTCTTAAGAATATGCTCCAGTATCCTCCCCTCCATGTCAATGCGTGCGGACGCATACAACTTGTTAATTAAGCTTGCAGCGTGGTAAATAACAATTGTGATGCACATATATAATTACAATTTACAATCTGACCGTTTCATCGAGAGAACGCATCGCTACTTTTAATTAAATGAGTAAGTGTCACATATATTTATGCGTACATCCATGTACAAAATTGATCTGTTAATAAAAAAATAATTTGCATGTTATTGCACCTGTTAATTAATCTATATCTATATCTTGATTATCTGTTATTTAATTTTTCTTGTTCAGATGTTTCATAAGATGAGCCACGTTAATATCAACCGAATGGGACAACCAATGCAATAAGGAATACTCCTACAGCTGTTCCATATAGATATAAACAAATAGAAAAAAATAGCACATGTCCTAAATGTTACTTTTTTCTATAAATTATTGATATCAGCATTGCTCCAACGTGCTTTGCACGTGCACGCTTGCTAGTATATCATAATATCAATATTACCAATTTAATCCCACCTTGCATTGCTGCTTAAAAGTACAAGGGTTCACAGGTTATTCTGGCACGCTACGCAAATTCGATGGTTGCGCTTATTTGCTCAACTCATAAGGAGTCCTGTTTATCAAATCATAGATGCAGTGCTTGTTTATCCCCAGAACAGACTAACCTATGGTGGACTTAATTTCACTAGTAATTTTGTGCAACATACACTGGTGTGTTTTTCATTTAAAAGTAAAAAACCAGAACTCCCAATCAAGCCCATAAGGATTATTCAATTAAAATTTTCAAAACAATTTATGAATTCGATACTCTCAAATCAGATATCAACCATTCAAAAATGAAACAAAGGAGGAAAAGTAATGCTAAATGTTATCAGCAAATCTATTAACAAGAATGTCTACATAAATCCATAGTGACAAATCCTACAAAAATGTGCTTAGTTTAAGAAAAGAGCATAGCACTGGAAAATTTCAACGAAACCTTTCCTGTCATAAATATTACGACATCCCTGGGGTTTCCTCGACATGGATATCTGTTGATGAAAAAAATATTGGCATGGATAAGAAAAGGACAAAAAAAGATTTCGAATAGTTTAGAAAATATATGAAACATCATGAGCCAAAATTTAACAAAAAAATGGAAATATAATTGCACTATTTTGTATGTGATATTCCAACACAAAATAATCATTTTCACTTCTTTTTTCTCTTTATATACCAAGTTATAACCAGTGTTGTTCTCCTAGAGGGAAGGTACTAGTTGGACAGCTGATTTGAGCCTAGTGCCTAATCCCGCCTAGGCAGTGCCTAGGAAGCTAAGCAAGAGTCCAGGGAGTAAGGAAATAGTGCTTGTAATAAAAGGCATGGGATGATGTATGATCCATAAAAAAGGGCATCATTGACAACCAATCTGAATCACTGGCATATAAAATTTACAATTTATTAACTTGAAACCAGCTATAAACAGATTATTGAGCAACACCATCAGCATAGCTTGGATGAACAATTTAGTGTGGAACATGTGGACCACATTGTTATGTTAAAATTATAAGGATCAAGTTAAGTCATGTACTTGTTACAACCATGTCTATTGAATTGCTAGCTAGGCCTAGGATAATAATTAGTGTGCAGCTTCAGATTGTACTAGTATGGTAAAAAAGAAAGAAAAATGCAATCTATTCCTCCTCTCCATCCAACTTGACCAACACAGTAGGATTAAGACAATCTGATATAAGTTTCAAAAAAAAAGACCATCTGACATAAGACTCATGTGCAACTGCCCATTTACCTTCTTAAAATTATAATTCCCTGTCACTTTCATCATTTAATGGGCAAACGTCAAACCATACATAAATTTATTAAATTTTTATCTCTGCTGAGTGCTAACAATGATCAGTTTCTCACTGATGTAATGCGAAAAGGAAAACATATAGCCAACTTAGGGACCATCGGTTACACAAAAAAACTTACATTCTTACCTATAGCTGTTCTAAGAGAAGATTCTATATAATTCGTTGGGCGCTCTGAGCTGTAGAACTTCTCAACAGGGTATAAGGTTAAAGGGATGTTTATCACAGGACATCCTGAGAAGAATTTTCACACTTTCAAGCCATCAGGAGTCGCAGAAGTGATGAGAACTTTTAAATTTGAAGCTCGATCCTTGATCAATCTTTTCATTCAACCTAAAGGGATAACAAATAAAAATGAATCATTATGAGCTAATTCATCAAATAGCTACAGCATTCATCCATCACTTGCACAGTAATACAAACTACTCAGTCTCTATTGAATCAAATTACAGTAACTACTAACTAGTTTACATTTGCATTTCCAGAAACCAGCCCAGTGGTCCTGATACCGTTAAATGCAAGGTATGAGGTTGGAGAATGAGAATTACAAAGATAAACATCCTACAGCTCTACTTTGCATTTGCAATCAGACACACTCTAATCTCAGAGGTCATGGACAATCACCTAATTTAGAGAGCTAGGATGATGATGATGATGATAATGCATTAATATTTATTACTCGTTAGGTTTTATGCTAGTAGAGAAAGAAAGCATCAGCAAGAAAATAAAATTAAGTTCATTCAGTGGTGGATCCAGCCCACTTAAGCAGCCCAGACAGTTCTTTAAGCCCTCACTATTTTTGGGCCTTTGGGCCTTGGATGTAACAGGCTGGGCCTGGGGAATAGGCTGGACCAGCTCAGGCAGCTGCCTGGCCTGCCTGGGTGCTGGATCTGTCCCTGAGTTCATTCCAAACCATATTCAAACTCAAGCACATATGCACCACATGTCAGCACACATATATATGACACATGCACGTACGTGCGTGAAAGGTATATCACATACGTCTATGCTAGTCTAGTGTACATATGGCTCGCGTATCCGCCTCATCTATCTCAGTGGCGGTGGTGAGCATGGTATTTATTCTATATAAATAAAGTTGACATGACATGTGCACTGCATTGTGTACAATGGGACCGATGAACTGAAAATATTCACAATACATCTCGAGTTCTTCTAACGGTCTAGTAAAAAATAAAAAAAGTATGCCTACGTATGACTATACTATTTCTTAAACCGTCTGCAAATGAAAAACATTACTCACCTTTGGAACGAAATGGTGCTAGCGCTTTTGGTTCAGGCTAGTTGGGAGTTTGTCATAGACACACGATGCTGACGGTGGGGCACCCATCACTCCAGGCCGGCCACCGGCGATGGATAGAGCTGGTCAAATGGGCCGGTCCGATCGAATCAAACCAGGCCAGTCCTTATTGTTCACGGAGCCAAATCTGGACCGACAGCTCGTTGGACCGGCCCGGCTCGGTTCGCATAGTGGCGGTCTGGTTTGGTTCTCTACCGTAGTATATTTATTTAATTCAATATATGTATTTCTATATATTTTCTTATGATAATAATATATTTATTTAATGGCTTGGACTTGGGGACGGACGTCCGACGGGCGCGCGCGTCGGACGCTGCCCGGCCCAGCCCATCGCTCGCGCTGCTCGCGAAACACTCCTGTTTTGCATGCATGTAGTGATGTCAGCGTTGAGGCCAGCGAAAAGATTCTTTTTAGTTTTCTCTTTCGACGACCATAGATTTTGACTGGTTGCTCCAATGCATGAACCGTTTACACCGTTGCGTTCCTTGCATTTTTACGAACAAAACAAGACCAACGTTGCTATAAAAAAAGTTACTGAAACAATTTGTTATCCTAATGGAACAATTAATTTAGTCTGTTGAAACAATTACTTTTACCTAGTGAACGTACAACCATGTGAAACAATTGGTTTATGACGTCCGCTACGAAGCATTACCATTATTTAATTTATAATGTATATTTGTGAAATATGATAATTTTCAATATATACGTTTTTAAATAAGATAAATTGACTAATAAAAAAAGGATTGACCCGATTCGGTTCGATTCACCGTGCGAATCGAATTTAGGCCGAGACCGCAACTTATTGGTCCGATTCGTACAGTAACCAAACCAACTGGTCTAAATCGGACCGATCCAGTTCGGCCCGTTGGCCAGGTCTAGCTATATGGGTGCCTAGATTTATAAAAACACAGTTCAGGTATATATTTTTAATAAATTGTATAAAATAATATAAAATAAAAAAATCGTTACTGGTTGCCCGTTCCCTGCCGGCCTGCCCTCTCCCTCGTCGTGCCTACTGCCTTCCACACTCTTCTACTGCCATCCTTCATCAGTCCAGTGTTCTCCGCCGGCACTCCGCTCCAGGAATCTCCCCCGAGGACAGAGAGAAACCCAGCCCATCTGTGAGGAGGAAGAGGAGCCCAGAGATGAAGATCATTCCGGTCGCGTGCTTGCAGGACAACTACGCCTACCTGTACGAATCAAAATCAATCCTTCTCTCGTCCTTCTCCGTCTCCGTACTCCATGTTGTTCTTGCGTTTCTTGGTTCTGCTCGAGGATCCGTTTGAGACTCCCGGAGCTGATGATGTCGCTGTTTCTTCGTTTATGAAGAATCGTGGACGACAGCACCAAGAAGGCGGCGGCCGTTGACCCGGTGGAGCCGGAGAAGGTACTGGCGGCGGCCGGCGAGGCCGGTGCTCACATCGACTGCGTCCTCACCACCCACCACCACTGGTTCGCTGTCTCTTCCTAGTCTTCTCCAGAGCATAGTAGTTTCGTCAGCTTAATTCCCTTCTTTGTTAAGGGGATCTGTGCTTCCGCGCGTTGGAATACTCTGATTCCTTTTTCATAGAGTTGTCGAATGATTTTAGGGAGATTTCGTTGGGGTTTGGGTCACCCAAAAAATTAAAAGAAGATAAAAGGAATCAGAATCTCTTTAGAAACGAGGACAGAGGTGCCCAGTGTCCAGAAATACGGCTAATTATGCAAGTGATGAGCCATACTAACATGTTGTCATAAACTCCAAACAAAATAAAGACAAGCTGATGTTTTGAGGATAACTACCAGGTGGTAGATAGGCTATGATCATTAGCAATTATGTAGAGAACCAAACAAAGTATAGTTTAATAAAAAAGGGCGAAGGAGAAGGAGATCTGCCGACATTCTGCAGATTATGCAATGAAAGGGCTTGATGATTATTTGACCACTTGTTCGCGCACTGCACCTTTATTGCATCGATATGGAGTAGCCTTCTGCCCCATGCCTTCCAAACTGTCACTGGGCCCTCACCTCAATCCCCAGTGCACTTTCACAAATTGGTGGTGGTCGGCCCAAGACTACGTGCAACAGGCCCAAAGAGTGGCCTTCAACGGCTTCGTTATCTGCATAGTTTGGAATATTTGAAAAGAGCGTAATAGGAGAATCTTCCATAATTCCTCATTTCCTCTCCAGATGCGGCTCACACCGCATTCATCCTGGATGAGTTGGCGCTTTGGCGCTATGCATGAGAAGCTTATTTAATTGTATTTTTTCTTTCACGTGGTACATTTTTCCTCTCCTATAATGGAATGGTGGAACTCCCACCCTTTTACCACTCAAAAAAAAAAGTGCTTGACATTTGGGACTGCATGCTGTGAATATACCACTGTGAAAGAAAGACAAACGAAGCAAGCGTATCAATGGTGTTAAGATAACTCTCAGGTCCTAGGTAAAAATTGGGCATCCTGTATCTGTATGTGGCTATGTGCGAAAACTTCTAAAAAAGATCATGTGTTGGTTGAATTCGTCATTCATCAGCAATCATGTTTGACTGGTAAGTGGTAACAGATTGAGCAATTGATTTGCTGTTGTAGGGATCACGCTGGTGGCAATGAGAAGATGAGACAATTGGTGCCAGAGATTAAGGTCTATGGGGGTTCTTTGGACAACGTAAAAGGCTGCACTGATCAGGTGGAGAATGGAACCAAGTTGTCCCTTGGGTCAGACATTGATATACTATGCTTACACACACCTTGGTATGCTATCCTAGCTGTTCTTTCCTTGGCCTCCTCAATTTATTATATAATTAGTTTGTTTCTTTTTCGGGATCATACAAGCACTGAAGATTTGAGTTTGAACCTTGAATATAGATGGATAAGCTCATAAGCTGGACTGTTTGACACATCTGCATTCACGGGATAATCCACCGTTATGACCACTTAGATTTATGCTTTTATATTTGGTATATAAATGATTAAACGTACATTTTAAGTCAAGGAAATTGCACGCATGCAGCTGAGCAGTGGCACAAACACTTCATCCATATTAACAACTGGGGGTGGGGCAGATGAATTAGTTGAACACTTTGACAAAGACCCACTTGAATTACGTGATATGATGATAGTGTACACATTTTAGATGAATTTCTTCTGTACCAGCTTGTTGATCATTTGATTTTCCTATGATCTTTGTTCCAACAGTCACACAAAAGGTCATATTAGCTACTATGTTACTAGTAAAAAGGAGGAGGATCCAGCAGTGTTTACTGGAGACACCTTGGTTAGTATAAGCACAACACTTACAGTAATTACAATTTCTTCCTTTTTACATCCTGACCATTTCTTTAAATACAGTTTATTGCTGGCTGTGGGAGGTTTTTTGAGGGTACTGCAGAGCAAATGTATCAGTCTCTTTGTGTTACACTTGGTTCACTGCCTAAGCCGACTCGGGTTTATTGTGGCCATGAGGTAGGGATGTATAATTTTGATGTTTTTA
Source organism: Raddia distichophylla (assembly GCA_005191435.1). NCBI lineage: Eukaryota > Viridiplantae > Streptophyta > Magnoliopsida > Poales > Poaceae > Raddia > Raddia distichophylla. The sequence goes on from SPJY01021785.1 coordinate 498,450, forward strand.
ATGTGTTCCTTCTTTCACCTAGAATCATACACCTTTGTACAAGAAGCCTGCTGAACTTCAATGAATCTCTACCACGAAATCTGTGGCATATATATCCGGTGGCTCTTCAGCTCCTTGCCTTCCAGTTTTTACATCTTGATAAGCAGTGACCATGTAGTTTCATGGGCGCTTCTTCATGTTCTATCCTGTTCATGTGATTTTGACCTAAAAGATGCTAGCAGCTCTGGAATAAAAGCGAAAAGATGCTAACAGCTCTGAAATAAAAGTGAAAATGTACAGCTCAAATGCAGATAGCATGTGAAGCATTAAATAAAAACTGCCATTCTTCATGGAGTTTTCTTGGCAAAGCCTATTGAAGATAATAACCAATGCATTTTCCATATAGTTCAATGTATCCTCATCTGTCATCCTGCATCAAGGGAAGTTTATGTTCATGCTGTAAATTCTCCAAAAAATAGTTGATAACATTGTTGCTATTGGTTCATGACTGCATGCATATGTGCAAACAAGGCTTCAAATTTTGGTTACGACAGGGATAAAGGTTCCATTATAGAAAAATTTTAAATGCAAAATTTTGATTTTAATTGATGTACACAGTAATTCTGGACCAGAAAGTGAGACATGGAAAATCTTAAAAGGTTGAAAACCTCTGGTTTAAAATCTCATTCTTCCAGGGACCTCCTGGTTTCCAATACTAGCCAGGGAGTTTGATTTTTGTTGAATCCCGTTTTTGAAACTGTCTGTCCAAGAAATGAGCATATGGTTTCTTTTACTATTTATTTGTATGGTATGCTATTTGTCTTGTCAACACTCAACAGCAAAGTGATAAATGCAGACACTGTTCTTATTTGTCTCATCCTGACCTACAGTACACCGTGAAAAGTCTGCAATTCATGCTGACAATTGAGCCAGAGAATGAAAAGATGAAGCAGAAACTGGAATGGGCTCAAAAGCAGCGTGACTCCAATCAACCAACAGTTCCCTCAACTATAGGAGATGAGTTTGAGATAAACACCTTTATGCGTGTTGATCTGCCTGAAATACAGGTATTTTGTCTGCTTAATGTTACTTCCGTTTGCCATCATACAAAATTTGGTAGTGCTAGTACATTCCATATACAGTAAAAGGTTGACATGATGGTAAAGAGGAGTGCTTAGAAAACAGAAACTAGTTGCCTTGCAAACTTGAACTGGTGGCAAGTGTCAATCTTAAATTTGAAGCAGGTCTCTTTGTATGTGATGCTTAAGATATAGTGTGCCATTGATCCTGCAGGCAAAATTTGGTGCCAACTCTCCTGTTGATGCACTTAGAGAAGTCAGGAAGATCAAGGATAACTGGAAAGGTTGATACCAATGCGACTGCTAGCCGTCTGTTGGTCTAGCCGCTTGAATTTGAAGTGGGCTAATGCAGAAAGGCATATCTATGCAGGCGAGATTTACAGTCGTGCAATGCTTTAGAGTGGTGGTCTTGGGAAGGAGAAGGCTCTTGTAAGTTATCTACTCCATACAATAAGAACTCTAGTGTCCTCTGGTACTGTCCAAGAAGACACCAGCAGGTTTAGGTGTGGAGTGTGGGCTAATGCAGGAACTCTTGTGTGTTTGGTGTAATTAGGGGCTACCAAACTTGAATCTTGAAAATGTGAACACTGGAGCTATGATGGGTGTAACTTGCCTATATATCGTAATTATCTACTTCCATGAAATCGAATGCAAAAGTTTTCAAAAGTCAAAACAAATGTGTGTACAAAAAATATATCATAAAACTCGTACTCGTGAGATAAGAAGACAAATATCCATTTGACATGTGTTAAGTATCAATGAATGTAATTATCTGTATATCACAATTGAGATTGAATTGTTGCATCGATAAAAATATGATCTCCCCATCTGACCCCTATGCCTGTTTGATTCTGAGTAATTTTTTAGAACTATTCTCACGTATGCCATTCCAACAGTTAGGGTATAGTAAGCACAATCCATTCAAATTTAAAACAATAGAAGCTAAAATCGTCCAATTATTCTGTATTTCTTCCCCCACAAAATGTAGTCAAGATTCAAGAAACACAAAATCTAAACAGACACATGCAGCCCCCACAACAACAAGCGAGTTAAATTCCTTTTTTTTTTTCCACTCCAATACTCCATAGTGGACATTGCACCCCAAGCTGCTTCATTCAAGCACTTTCTGCTTTCCCTTCCCAGAAGCTTTCGACGTCGACGGTTTCAGTCTAAACGGGGGAGAAGCCGAGCCAGCAAACTGTCCGAAGCCCAATCGGCCGGGGACCAACTTGGGCGGCGCGAACGGCGCGAACGCCGAGGCCGGCTCGCTCGCGCCGCTCTTCTTACCGGGCGCGGCCGCCCTGACGCTGGCCCTCGCGACGCCGCCGTCAGCTCCGGCCGCATCCCCCTTCCTCGGGCCAGCCTCCTCGGCGCGAGTGTCGCCGAACATCTGCTTGGCCCTATCCAAGAACGCGGGCTTCCCCATGAGCACCAGCAGCTTGAGCAGCTCGTCCGTCTCCAGCTTGCACCACGGCGGCGAGTGCTCGCCGGCGCCGGCGACGGCGCGGCGACCCGCCGGTGGTCGTGCCTGGAATGCCGGGGCGGCGGCGATCGGAGGAGACGGTTGCTGGTGGTAGTGGCTGTCGCGCTGGAGGAAGCTGGCGGCGCTGGGAGCAAGGCCGTTCCAGTAGGCCGGCACGGGGTTCTGCCTGGCCCGCGCGTCGCACTCGAGGATCTTGAGCTCGGCGGCCACGCGCGCCTTGAGCCCCGCATGCCGCACGAAGCGCCGCAGGCTGTCCTGGTACGAGTGCCCCTGCGTCTGCGGATGCTGAAGAATTACGCGTCAGTCCTCAGATCAGATGTTTGGCAAGACACACTCGTGCCAAAGATTAATAATTTGCAGAAGCAACAACGATGAAAGAGTATTGAACTATTGACTTATTTGCAGTGCGCTGAAAAAAAAAACAGTCCCTTTTTGTGTCGTTGATCAAAATCCAATAGCACATATCACTCCCCGTACCTCTCCACCCCCATTCCCCTTCTGATTAAGATCCACTCCCCATCTAGTTGCCGCACACCCGTTGTTGCTCCGCGCGTCTCCATCGTTCACTATGCACAACGACTCCTACCTCCGGTCGTTGATGCACTCACCGCTCAGACGCAGCCTCGCGTCGCCATGTCCAATCTAACATGGACGTCGTGTGGTGATCCTACGCCCACTGCTGGTCCTTTATTCCCGTGGCTCTGGCCGCTGCGTTGCCGTCTCACCGTTGGGTTGTCACCTCTGGCTCCTTGGAGGGAACTGATGAACCTTGAACCTCAACTCAAACTCAAACCGACGACGAGAGAAGATGGCACTGACCAGAGAGGGGGAAGACAACAGCTACCGAAAAGGAGGAAGAAGGTGGCGGTCATGTAAGTCAAAATTGACTCCGACTTTTGTAAAATTTTGTATGCCTGCGAAATAGCTGAGCCAATTAAGAAACTTATATAAGTAAAAAGATGGGCTAGGTGCTCTGCACGCCTAACCATCACCATACTCATGCCAATCACCACCCGTGGCTAGTGGTGCCCTTGCTATCTTACCCTATCTTCAGCTGCACTGCCATCATTGTCGTGCTCTCACACTTGCTCTAAGGCTTTGTTCTTTTCAGTGTCGAGTAAAGTTGAGTTTTATTGTATCAAAAGTTGAGAGTTCTCGAAAAAGGGTCTAAAGAGGCTGAAAAAATAATTAAAAATTAGTCTTAAGATATTTGATATAAACACTAAAAGTCTTGAAAAAATCATTACAAATTATTACAACATATAGGCTATATAAAAATAAAAAAAATGGTACAGTAAACAACTCAACTTTACGCTGAAAAGAACCGGGCCTAAACCTGAGCGGGTGCGGTGAACCTTAGAAGTAACCTAATGAATTTGAACCCTAATTCTACTATAGAACTTAGCGACAGTGCTAGTATCTAAGTGGAGACAACAAAAGCAGAGGAGCGACTATGCTTGAAGCAAAGGAGGAAAAAAAAATAGGACTATTGATGAGAGGCAAGAAATGGTCCATTGGATCTCATTCCTATGGTCTAGGTAGTTCACTAGAATCAAGCAAAATAAAAATAAAAACGCCTATATGTGCATATCGATTTGATTGGATAGAAGAGGTACATTCATTCTTAGGGTGTTTGGATGAGGTATGAATGAGTTAAAACTTGGAAGGGAAAAGATGCGCCATTCCTAGGGAAGGATAGGGTCATAAAAAGGGTGCAAGGTCATTTTTTATTACGACGTGTGTCCTACGTGGGATGAGGAAAATTATAAAAATAGAAGAAAAATATTTTTTTTCTAGACCGCAAGGTATATTATTTAAGCAATAGAAATACCTAAGATCTTATTTGACATGGACTTAGTCTATGTTCCTCCCCTAGAGGACCATGTATACTCTTTATAATATTAATGGTCAAAGTTACAACGCACCTTTTCATAGTCAAAGGAAGTGCTAAAATAATATTATGTAATTTTGGTTTTAAAAATTCATGTTACTTAAAAACACAACACATCTAGGTGGTAACGAGAAGAGCATTGAGTAATAAAAGGAGTTTGACATATATTCTCGTGAAGAGAGGGTCTCAAGGTGGGGACAAAGATAGAATATAGTAGTGATATAGGAATTTCCTATCCATTGATAGTGGACATTGATGCCACGCCGGATGTCTCGAGACATGGATGGGAAAATTTACCCTGTGAAGATAGGAATAGGCCCCAAACTTCCCTTCGTGGCCCAACTTGTTGGCCCACCATACTAGTTCAATCCCATGCATCTAACCATTACGCTTCCACCACTTGGTTCCACTTGTTTCACTCCCATGACCCCAATGTGTGCCCCCTGATGACAAGCCCATCATTGTGTTGCATAGCCTTGCCGTGTGGTGACTCCCTTCAATGTGGCCTTCTATATTTATATCAATTGGGTGCTCCCGTAGCGTGGCTTCTTCCCTCCATCGGATCCCCCCTCTTCGGTGTAACCTCATAACTCAAGCATAGCCTTCCCCAATGATGGCTCATGCCCCACTTACCTCAGTGTCGACACGTTTTATCTAGTGTATAAACCTATCAAGACCTCATTTACCCAAGTGAGGATGGTACGGGACTTAGCGTCATGGAAATATCGATGTTGCATTGGAGTTGCCACATCATCACCTATTTTCATTGTTTTAAAGTACGTGACCTCAATATTTTTTTGCATATATGGAGCATGTTTGACAGAGCTCTCTTTTTTTTAAGAATCATATTCTACTGAGTTATGGAGAGTCGTCTTGTGAGATGTCGATTCAAAAGAACTATACACGTAGGAAAAAATACACTGATGCCATTAAAAGCACATTTTCTCTTTTTGCTTCTCTATTATTTTTCTCTAGTTTTCCCTTCTCTTTTTTATTTTTCCATGATGACCCTCCCTGCTTGCCCGGCTCCTCCCGTCTATCCTACCTTATCAACCATGCATTTCCCAACGGTTGCCACTCCTGGTTGTGCAGTCCCCCCTCCAGCACGCTTTGCTTTGGGCATGTAGTGACACTCCACTTGCTCCAATATTTTCACGTGGGACTTTGGAGTGGATCACTCCAATAAAATGCTGGAGTAGGGCTGTAGGGCACTTGGCACTATGGTCCAACCTCTAGAGAAGAATTGTCATGGCTGTAGTGCAACACCTACTACACCCCTTTCCCAAGACATTTGCCATTGCATTGCCTTAACATGGCAAGAAAACTACGTCAGAGCCTAGTGTTAGCGAAACCATAGGCATAAAAAGAAGATAAAAGACACAAGAACACGGGACACCGATTTTACAAAACTACTCTGGAAAAAATCGGGAATGCTGATTCAACAAAAAAATTTAGGGTTAATAGGATATATGCCGCTGCTCAAACCCGAAATTCGATAATTGCCATCGTTCATTTGCTTATTGGATATATGTCATTACAAAAACACGTTTATTCAATATTTGCCACTGTGTGCAACACATGTCCCTTTTTTGTAATAGATAGTGGCAAATCTCGAAAAGAGAGGTTTGTGTGGTCGCACATAGCGACAAATATCGAATAAACGTGTTTTTGTAATGGCATATATCCAATAAGCAAATGAACGATGACAGTTATCTAATTTTGGGTTTAAGCAGTGGCATATATCCTATTAACCCAAATTTTTACTATATCGGAGAGGTACAAAAGCAATGAGATTTCGGTTCCCATGGGAACATCTTTGCTCTGTCAAGTTGGGGTATCTTTGCTCCGATAAATTTTTCTGTCAAGAATTTGGGCCATATATCTAGGGTAGATATGCTGTGCAATCAACTGTTCCGTGCAATCGCCATGCAATCTAACTACCAAAAATTGCAAAAAATTCTGAAAAAATTTGTACATGTGCTCTTCAACTTACTCTATCTTTGGTTAAAATTTCAAGTTCAAATTCATCCTATAGTCAGAGTTATAAAAAAAGAGAAAAAACAGACAGTTTTGATAAGTTCAAAATTGATAGAATTTTCTCTTTTTTGTAACGTTCAATATAGGATGAATTTGAACTTGAAATTTTAACCAGAGATAGAGTAAGTTGAAGAGTACATGTACAAATTTTTTCAGAATTTTTTACAACTTTTGGTAGTTCGATTGCACGGCGATTGCACGGAACAGCTGATTGCACAGCATATCTACCCTCTCTCCAAACTCGGAAATGACAAATGTGCTCCCCCTCCATCGCCACACACGCCATTGGTAGAGAGTAGAAAGCTCCATCTCATCGCTGCTGATAGGAATATCTTGAAATCATTATTATTGAGCAAAAATTTCGAACCATTTTAAGTTCGCCCAAATAAAAATAATTGAAATCACTCCCTCCTCGTCCTCCCTCCCACTTCATCCAACATGTCAGCAAGAAAACGTCGATCGTCCGATCGTCAACAAAAATGACATCCGACGGTCTATTTGAATGCTTCATATAAAAAAAATTCTTCCACAAACTTTTTGATGAAGTAGGTCGTTCACCAAGTTGGTCTTTGTCGTTGGCTTTCAGTTTAATGGCACGGGTTCGATTCATAGAAAGCCCCCCTTTTTCCACGGTGATGTTGGCCCTCTTTCAATTTCCTTTCCCCCTCTTCTCTTTTCTTTTCTCTAGCCCATTTTAAAATTTAAATTTTTTTTTGCAAAGTGGAACCATGGCTGAACGCAGAAAGTCCAAAAAAATGAATTTCCAGAGAACTTTTGAAATTAGAAAATTTTGAATTTCAAAATAAAACTTTCACGATCTTTTTTATCTTTTTATTTTCTTTTTTATAGGTTGTTTAAAAATTCAAAAAAAAGAAATCTTCTAGTTATGGAACCATAGTTGGATGAAAAATGTTGTAAAAGTTATTGTTTAAAAAAATATGTAAAAATTTTTAAATCATTTTTTTGTGACTTCCTTTTAAAAAAACATATAAAGATTCACAAATGGGACCAAAGTTGGACGAAAGATGTCCATAAATTTTTTCCGCGAAAAGTGGAAAATTCTGAATTTGGAAAATGTGTCCATGAAAAATTTAGTTTTCTTTGTGAAGTTTTTAAATAGTTTTTCTAATATTTTCACTTTTAAATGGGTCAAAAAAATAAAGTTAAAATTACATGGGTTAAGTTAGATTAGCTAAGAGTATTACTTTCTATATACTCGCTCCTTTTTATAGGGCGTATTCTTATTTGAGAAAGTCATATATATACTTCAAACATTAAATGTATCTATTATATGTTGTAACTATTAAAGAATAATATTGTATCAAAATTAATTTAAATACAAGGCAATTGAAAAGTTCTATACTAAAGATGCATATAAGCTGGCTAATTGTTGGTTAAAGTTTATAAAATTTAACTTTTTAAATTTAAATATGCCTTATGTTTTAAAACAGAGTAAGTATTATAGGATATTTTTTATGTCAGCGTGTGCATTCGCGAGGGGATCCATTTGGGGGTGTTTGGTTTAAGGAATGGGATGGTAAATTGACTCCCAACTTGTTTGGTTTGAGTAGTGGAATGATTTCATCCATTACCATCTCATCTAACAATTAGTTCAAAATGAGGAATGGTGTCGTCCCACCAAATTCATGGGATGATCATATTCCACTTAGGATGAGGTGGCTCCTCAAACCAAACACCCCCTTAATAGTATATAGGTTTCATAGTGTGGTATGCCTATTTTGCCGAAGTATTTAGCTGACTGGGAATTTGCAGAGAATTTAACACTCCTTTGGAACACAGGTCGGGCTTACATAAACAAGGGTAGCGTGCGGGTCTTGGGGTGCAGGCATCATCGTCACCCCCCTGCCTCCTCGATCAGCTTCGTCATCGTAGGCGAGCCTCCTCTGCGACACCCCCGCTGCACCACCAAGCTCCGCCGCCGCTGCAACTCCAATGAAACTCGCATCAAGAACACACGAACCACTCTTCCATCAAGCTAGCTAGCCCGGCAGGCGGCAGCCGCTTACCTTTCCTTGCTCTCTTGTTCTCCTTCGCTCCTGCAGATCTCTGCGTCGCCCTGCTCTTCTCCGCGGAGACGTCGCCGCCTGCCTTGGTGCCCTTCTTCCTCGGCGCCGGCGCGGTAGGCCGCCGCCGTGTTGCCGTGGCAGGGTCGCGCGAGCCTTCGTTGCCGCCCTCCTCCTCTTCCCTCGCTGGCTTGATCAGCTGGCCCAAATGCTTCTGACGCCACAACGAGAGGTCCGACTCCGAGTACATATGGTTGCTCTTCAGGGACAGGAACACCTGCCTGGCTTGATCCATCAGTGACATTGCCTGCAAAAGGAAGGAAACATTGCTCTTGCTAGATGCATTGCACGTGTAAAGAACCTACAGTGCGGCTATCTATGTATATATAGTTACTGAATAAACGGCCAAACCTCTCTGAAAGGTACAGTGTCCTGGTTGTTCATGGACATTGCTTTCTGGAACACCATGTAAACGTCATTCTGCAATCGCACATAGCAAGACGATGAAGCCTAGAGTATCAGGTGTGTATGAGGCTGTGACCCATAGGATATGATTATGCCCTTTGGTCCAAAAGATGAACGAGAAGAAGAGGCAATTGCGCAACGAGATGGACCTCGAATTGCTCTAGCGTGTTGTACATTCCATCCTTGTTCTTCTGTCTCAGTGTTGCCAAGTCACCGGGTTTATTTACCCGTTCTGCGTAATCAGTTACCTGCATTGGCATGTCATATCTCAATATGTTTTTCAGCCTTCGAGATGAAACTGCATGCGAATATGTCATGTTTTCTTCCTTTCGCATGGAAGACGTAACGTTTCATGGTTTACCTGGATGTCATCTGGCATTGCAAACAACTCATGCTTGTCTCTTCTGCAACAACAGAAAGAGAAACACAGGTAAAACTCAAGGTTCTGCTTGATACGCACACCCAAAAAATAGAATAAAAAATATCCCCAAACTTACATCTCCAGCGTATCAAGAATGTAGTCAATGATTTGCCCTGTCGAGCTTTTGCCTGATAAGTTGCGCAAAACAGTCACATTTGCACATGGCAGCACAAGAGCGAGACGTACAAGAGGAAAACAAAAGAAAGAAAATTCTCATTCTCATACTTGTGTTGGCAGCATGTACTAGTTGGCTGCATGAAGCCTCTCCCTGCTGAGACTTGTGAAAACATAAACACACAGGAAGACAATGAGAGCCGGAAGGCACCGCATGAACAAGCAAGTCCAAAAGAACCCAATGGTTGCAGTGCGAATGTCTACCTGGAATTCATCATTCCTTTTTCTCTTCCCTCGCGCGCCGGAGATGATGTTTCGGACTATCTGCCAAGGATCCAGGAGGCAGACGGCCGAGCCGTCGACGTCGTTCTTCTGCTCTTCGAGCTTCAGCAATCTGGCGCTGCGCCTCTTCCCTCTTCCGGACATCTCTGCACCTTCTCTTCCTCCTTCCCGATCGCATGAGAGAGAGAGAGAGAGAGAGAGAGAGAGAGAGAGAGAGAGAGAGGATACGATGCCGATACTTCACATCATATTGGAACTTATGTGCATTTTCCCAGGCTGGCGATCTCTCGTGATTGCTCTTCCTAATTTCTTTTTTTAAAAATGGGAACTAGCTAGAACCTTGGTTGGCATTTCAATTAAGGCTTCCCGTTCTTGCTTGACAGATTATGGACAGGAGCAATGCGCTAAAACAGAAACAATTGAGGACTGGCTCTGAGAAGACTGCATCGAAACATGCATGGAAAAGAGAGAAATGCATTGTGTGCCTCAGAAATTCGAGAAGCAACATAAAATGTTTGAGCTTTATGGGACAGACAATTAATATTGGAAGCTACTTTAAGTATGTTACCAACTTACCATCAAGCATTGGATTTTGTTCTTGCTTCTGATTTCATATAGAATATTTCTCTTCTGCAAATTCCAGTAGCCATCTAAAGAATTTGGTTATAACACCGCAGTCAGGTAGCTTCACTCAGACAGGGGAAACATAGTTGGCTACAGCAAACGAGCATCGAATTATAAGGGAAAGATATGGCCTCTCGTTTTACTCTCATTTAACTCTCAGGTCTAGATTAGGACTGTGTATATTCATCCACAACTGTACTGCATGGCATGCATAACGCTACCATTCATCAATGTAAGGCACCTACATGCATGGCTACCCTATGTACGATGGATTTTCCATTAGAAGTTGTGATGCCATCTGGCTGCTACCATGGCTGCAATGGGAGAGTGTCACTCTTAATTTGCAGTCGTAAATATTACTGTAAGATATTCCAAACAAAAACAGGCATCTGCGTGCTAGACCGTTTGAATTTCTTTGAATTTACAAGAGAACGCGATTTATCATCTCCTCTACAACCGGTACTTTTTGCTTTTTTAAAAAGGAAGTTTCCGGTTTAGCTTAATTGTCAAAAGGTGCAAAATTGTTGTAAAATTAATCCAGTAATTCTAATTAATAATCAAATTTTGCTAAACTTCAAGTGGAAAAGATGTTAAAGAGCAGCCTAGTGAAGAAAAAAAAAGGTGGAGGAGGAGGAGAAGGGACCAGCTGGTTGGCATGTGATCACCGGCCGGTAATCAGATCCTTGTTTCAAATGTCTCTTATATAATTGTTAAATTTTATTTTATTATTTTAAAAATTGATTACTAGATTATTTATAACGTGCTAATCAGAAATTTATAATGGTAATAGTCTAATAGAAAAGGAGAGAACATTGCCATATAAAATGAATAAGGCTATTCGTCCATTCATCATATTGTAAAAAAACTAAATTTGAAAAGAAAAGTTTTGCATGGTAATTCAGTGCGCCGGAGGTAGCCAATTGCCAATGTGGGTGATGAAATTAGGAGGCTAGCTGACAATCTAGGCGTGTTGGTATGCTGCCCTCAGCATTATCGCCAAGAGGCCAACCATATTTGAAGAGCACTCGTCAAAGACTTGCCAACTATATTTGATATGCATGGACGTCGGGTTTTAAGTGGAGTTGTTAATGTGGGATAGAGATACAAGAAGATTAGGGTAAAATGGAAATTAGAGGGATCGTGGCTAATGTTAGAGTCAAATTGTTGATGTTCGGACTTGGGAGGAGTTGGAGATACCAAGGTTGGGTAACAACTATATGAAAGTTGATTCACTTGATTGGGTGCAGGAGCGGAACTAAACATAAATTTTAGGGGTCACTCGTTTACTTATTGATTGAATTGCCTTACCGGATGCACAATCATTAAGTTTTGAGGGTGTACATATTAAAACATATGAGTTAATTCTCACTTTTCTTGTACCTGGGTTTGCGTGCACCACCCCACTTAAACCTAGCACCACCCCACTTAAACCTAGCTCCGCCCCTGATTGGGTGGGAGTTTATGAACGAACAACGAGAAGAGGTGAAAGAAGTTTATTTATTGGGACTAACTTATCATCAGATGTCTGAGAGTTATTTATCTTTCAGTCGATTTTCTAGACTGTTGATCAAATATCTCTATAGGACATATAAAAAGATCTAACGGTAAAATCTAGCTATGTGAAAATCGACTGAGACTTATTTAAAAATCAGTCGACTGAGAAGCAAAATCGACTGAGACTTATTTAAAAATCAGTCGACTGAGAAGCAGCAAAACCGTTAAACTATAGTTATTTTAAAAGTTTATTTTCCGTGCCATTTATTTCAAAATTATTTTTTGTGGAATTTAAAATTTTAAATGCCTAAAATGCCTAAGAGTTATTTATGTCTCAGTCGACTTTCTAGACCGTTGATCAAATGTTTCTACAGGACATATAAAAGATCTAACGGTAGAATCTAGCTATGTGAAAATTGACCGAGACTTATTTAAAAATCAGTCGTCTGAGAAGCAGCAAAATCGTTATTTTTTTTATGGATTCTGCTTTTTTTATGGGTGAAATGGTACGAAATTTTTACTCAAGAGGCTCAAGTGCTCTAAGGCAAATTTTGTTTTAATCATATCAAGTGCAAGGTCTGTTGACGAGGCTTATTTTTATGAAGATGCCATATACGTGCATGTATCCCACATTACCCACAGACATATATAAGATTGTTTTTAAATCGCGTTATCATACTTTTCAATTGTGTAGCTATAGCAAGAATAGCGTTTACTAACATTATTATATACCAAAACGTAGACTAACGGGTGAAAACTTTGTGCAATTTCAACAAATCGTGCACGACTGATCTGATTTGGCAGATCCAATATACAAGAAACTCTTTCAGGGATCAGGGCCGTACAGGCTTTAGTCCAGAGAAAGACCAGTAAACAGCATTGCGCTGCCCTGCCAGTTATTAAAGATTTTACCGGAAACATGTACTAGGCTTATTCCATTCTATAGAAATAGATTAGCATGGAAGTATGCCAGGAATGTTGAATACTTCCCCAAGGAACAGTTTGCCTCTCTCTCAGCTATCTTTCAAATGGAGAACTTTCTCCTATACTGTAATTCAGTTTCCCCATATCTAAAATCCTAAACACCACATTTACAAGGCAGATAAATAGAAACCTGCACGTTCAAATATGACTTTTCCCTTGTAAGGCTTAAAAGGGTATTTAGTATATCAAACTTCTAAGCTAACAGCAGAAGCATCAAAAGCATCACTGTTATTCTGTTGCGACCACAGCTCTGCATATCGCCCACCTTTTGATAACAGAAAGTCATGCGGTCCTTGCTCTACGACCTTTCCATTCTCCAACACGATGATCTGAAAATCATATTAAGGCCTGACTTATTCAAGAATCACAGGGAGAGATAGATCCAACAAGAATATATTACTCTAGAGTCTGGAATACACAACATTTGTCAATTTTTAGAGTGGTTGCAACAGGCTGCTAAACTGGTTTATTATTCTGATCTCTACTACCAATTCAACAATGACTCATGTTATGTTCATAATTTGAAGCCATTTGTTTTGTAATGTTCATGTACGTGCACAAATATGCATACCTCGTCGCATTGCATTGCAGTTGTCAGTCGATGAGCAATAAAAATTGAGGTACGATCGACGGATAAAGACTTAAGAGAATTCAAAATCGATGCTTCAGTAGTGCTATCAAGGGCGCTTGTAGCTTCATCACATAAACTGGCATAAATAAGATCACAAGAAACTTAAGTTAAAAGGGTAACAGGATTATCCCATTATTTGCAAAAGCATGTCTGCCGAGTATCTGACATTATTTCAAATCCATTTAGCAGGTACAACTTTTATATGTTAAGATGCCATGTTAGCCTTCATATAAACATATGAATAGAATTCATATAAACACAGTAAAAATATGTTCTAAGGCGACATTGAGATCCCAAATGCAATAGACACAAAGAAAAGGTAAGGGGCACTCACAGAATGGAAGGCTCCTTCAGGAATACACGAGCAATTGACACTCGTTGTTTCTCACCACCACTTAACTGCAAAAAGGCCAACCACTTTCTTTTTGAGATATGGGTCTCTGGCTATAGGAGCAAAAGATTGCAACATTTCCAGATTTTGCATGATTCAGGACAATTCCTCACCTTCAATCCTCGCTCTCCCACAATTGTGTCATACTTGTCTGGAAAATTCATAATTGTATCATGGATAGCAGCACGCCGGGCAGCATCGTATACCTTTATGGAAATAAACTTCAGCATTTTACAGCAATCATATGGTCATGCTATATCTTCAGCATGTATTGGAAGAACATTGTACCTCCTCATCTTTTGCTGACAAGCGTCCATACTGTATGTTATGCTTAATTGTGTCATTAAAAAGTACCTGCAACGTTATGAATATTGTGGGCTTGGTTGGGTTTGGAACAATGCCAAATTATAGAATTTAATAATGCATCTACCTGTTTCTCTAAAAGAGAAAAAACTTCGATCTACACAACAATAAAATTTCGATCTACACAACGATATTACTAGCAGAAGAATGTTTGCTTAATGGGGCACCATAAAATTTCCATTGTCTATTGCAATTTCATTGTCTTAAATAAATTTCTCATCACACATGACACATTTAATGATACATTAATAAATTTCCAATGTAAGAATTCATATTTGGGGTACTAACTGCCAAACAAATAAAAAAAGAAAACTTAAGAAAAATGCAATTCATCCCACCCTAATCATATAAAAATTAATTTGCATTTCAATACTTCAGCATGATTTAGCAAATTCAACAAGAGGCCAACTAAAGTTCACAAATTATAGTATTCAAAGGTATAGAATATGACTAATATGAGAGGGCTAACCGTATCCTGTGGTACAACACCAAGACACTTCCGGAGACTCTCTAGCGTAACCCTCCTGATGTCTTGCCCATCTATTCGTATCTGCCAGAAGATAGAACAAAGGATCACAAGAATAAAAAATCTGATGTACATCTGGAAGTCGAGAAGACATAACACGGACATCAATTCATCAGGAGGACAAATCAAAAGGGAGATTGATTCTTACAGATCCTGAAGTGGAGTCAAAAAATCTGAAGAGAAGTCTAAGTATTGTTGACTTTCCTGCAAAAGAAAGGTCCAGTAATTGAATGGTTGACTTACACGAAGAAACTTGGTGCTAATACTGAAAGAAAAACTTTAGTAGCACCTCTTTTAGAGCATGTCCGATGCTAGTCCTAGCATGGCCCTATCCCAGCACTATTCACCTATTATTCAACCGTGGCCCTACTTCCCCAACACAATCCCTACATTTCCCTCTCTTATCTTTTACTCCCAGCCCAACTGCTACAGTAATAGGGCCAGCTACAAAATTGGGTTTGGGGCTACAGTGCTGGGGGCAGACACAATCTGGCAGTAAACCTAGGCATAAGATAGGCCAAGCTGGCTGTAAGAAACATTTCTGGAAACCTTGCTAGCCTTTATTAGCCACTAAACTCTTTGACATGAGCACATGATATGGAAAAAGAATTTATTGTTAACGCCTGCTCTTTCATTACTGATAGTCTGAAACTACTTCGCATGACTCATACAGTTATACTGAATATCATCCTCCAAGAACCTATTTACTGTTAATCACTAAGAGCCAAAATATGAACATATATTGCTGATGTACCTCACAATGAAACATGCTCTTAGGAACATTGGCTGAAGGCCTGAAGTATCATGCCAAACACTCAAGACAATCCAATTGACTCGAGATAAAATGTACAGTACCAACAACTAGCTAACAATGGGATATCAGCTCTTCTGTATGATTATGTAGACTGTAGAAGTAAATAAGTTTACTTCAAAAAGAGTCTAAAGCTTCCTTGCACTCCTGTACAAATCTGGAATTTTGGTCTCGTTCCCAAAGCACTAAACATTAATTCATAAATAAAAAAGATTAGTTTTACCGCTGCCACTAGTTCCAACAATCGCCACACTTTTTCCTGCAGGTACAGTGAAGGAAGCGCCATTAAGAATCCTCCTTTCTGGTACATACCTGGAAATCAAAATTTTCAGGTGCTCATTAATAAAAGACACCAAAACAGATTGTTCTAGATTGCATCCTATACTACATAGTGTATTAGCATTACTGAATTAATTCTTGTTAGTTATGGTACAGCCCAATATATAACTATTCCCAGAATTTAGATATAAAAGTGGCCCAATGTTCAAGTTTTGGCTGTCAGTTGTAAATCCCTAATGCACCAGAATCTGATATAAAGATATCTACTCAGATGTCATGAAGCAAGAGAAATTTGTTAGATGATCCAAGCTGGCAACACTTCAACTGTTTGAGATAGTCAGAGGTTATGCATGAGATGATATGATGAAATTCAAATATTTTGAGCAGATCATAAACAAAGGAGATCATTAAATTTAGATGACCAGAGAGCAACCTGATTATGTAAATTCACTAACCTAAGAAGTTTCAGGATGGCAAAATTACTTACAGAATACAGATTATAATTAGAACTACTTCCATATTTCTCCAATGGAAACCCAAATATGATTAAGTACTTATAAAAAAGGTAGTGGATAATTTGGCTATTAATGGTTATATTCCTTGGAGCTTAGTTGCCTTGACCTATGTTTTTCTTTTAGGAAAGAATATCAGAACTTTGTGGCACTTAACATGCAAACAGAAAAACAAAATTTTACCCAAAATGCACGTTCTCAAATTCAATGCATCCTCCCTTGAACTGCAAAGGTTGTGCGTGAGGCTCATCCTTTATTCCAGGTTTTTCCTAAAAAGGTAAAGCAGTAATTTTAAGTTTTTGAGATGATGGATTTAAGGATGGAACTGAAACTGCAACGCATTAGGCAGTAAACTATGTCAATAACTACATAGCTTTTACCTCGAGCAATTGAAACATAGACTTCATGTCAATAAGGCTTTGTCGAGATTCTCGATAGACACTCCCAAGAAAGTTCAGAGGCAATGAGAGCTGGAATAGAAGTCCATTTACCATGACCTGTATGGCAAAGATTTCATCAAATTAATCCAAGTCTATTGCAAATGGTTAAGGAAAACAGCAAATGGGTCCCAGAGGTTTAAACAATTATTTTCATTTTCCAGTAGCCCTTCCAATTCAACATTTATGTCAATAGTTTAATGTGATAGTATGCAACAAATGACATGATATAAAATTCAAATGGATGACATAAAAACTTACCAAGTCTCCGACAGTCAGAGCACCACTCATTACACCATATGAGCTCAAAACCATTGCTGTAGACAAAGCCGAGCTAAATATAACATTTTGACCAAAATTCAGGTAGGCAAGGCTACTTTGGGTTTTCAGTGCAGCATCCTCGTATTCTGAGTTTTCATTGTAAAAAAGAGGTGTTAATAGATCAAAATTATCTACAGAATCAACTTCCAATGTATGCCAATGTTATTTGTGAACTAGGAATTTAAGATTCATAAAATCTAAGCTCATTCTAAGCAACTTTGTGCAATTCTCAAATAAAGAGATTGAAAAGATTATTTCCAAAATGCAGTATTAGCCTCTTTTTCTTCGTCTGGAGAACAAATTTCGACATATCCAAATGCAAAAGAAAGGCATCACAATTTTGACATCTGTACAAGACCTTATTTTGAAGGGTTTGTGCTTTTTTGGGAAAGAAGAGCGTAATTTTAGCCCCTGGATCAAATAATTTAGATGTGCGTTTCTACTCTACGATGAACTTCACACATATATGTACTCACTTTTTAAATATTTGTCGTACTTCTCAACTTCAAATTTTTCGTTGTTGAAGTATTTGACTGTCTGCACATGATCAAAGAAAAATTGGTTAGAAGTTGCTACGATTGCCATAAGAAGGAAAAATTGACCAGACACCAGAATAACTGACAATCATGGAATGACCTCATAATTCAGAAGGGAGTCAACTGCCACTGTACTGGAAGCATTATCAGCTTTATTCATGGCTGTCCTGAATTT
This sequence comes from Raddia distichophylla, assembly GCA_005191435.1. Taxonomy (NCBI): domain Eukaryota; kingdom Viridiplantae; phylum Streptophyta; class Magnoliopsida; order Poales; family Poaceae; genus Raddia; species Raddia distichophylla. The sequence goes on from SPJY01021785.1 coordinate 516,309, forward strand.
AGTTCGCCACTGTCATAATAATAGTTATAAATACAGACTGCTACGTGAAACCAGAGTGATACAGGATCAGATAGACATCGATAGAAAGATAATGTGAACATTTGCGGTAAAAGATTCTAAAGGGACTATAGGTATGATGATGAAAGAGCAGCTTTTGTACCTGTGTGACAGCCAAAGTGAAAGCAATATAAGTAGCAACCGAAACAGAAGTAATCCAAGCAAAAGTGGAACCGAACTTGTAAGCAAGTATGCTAGACACCATACCAATCTGTAGATGAGAAGTGAAAACAGAAGACACATGTGAGGTAAAACAAAAGATCAAATAACAAGGGTTATATATTAAAAGCAATAACAGGCAATATGCACAACTGATGAACTATAATAATCAGAGACAACAATTTGTGAGTACCTCTAATATTGTGGGTACAACATTGAACACCATCACAGTAAGAATGTAATTTATTGCACGGCTGCCTCGATCAATTATACGATTCAAAGCACCAGTTTGTCGGCTGGAAACATATAAGCAGATAAGCAAACATAAGATTCAAATAATTAGTGTATCATAAGTATCAGAACTCACTCAAGTATGTTATAAAAATTATTGTTGATATCTTTTCACTTATTTCCACATTGATTTATAGAATGCAAACTACTTACTCGTTCATCAGTGTTAGATATAGTCTTGACATCTACTAGAAGATTGTAGGAGTAATTAGTTGGTAGCTATATGGAGATGCTAGAAGCATCTAGAACATTCAGTTCTACTACTAGTTCATAGATGAACTAGATACTAGAAACATTTAACTATTACTAGGACTAAAATATTAATAGCTAGATGTAGAATGTTCTAGATATATGGGTTGAGCTAAGGTTAGTTTAACTTAGCCTATAAATAGAACATGTAGGAGCACTTGTAAGCCAAGTTTGAGGACTAGTTCACCTACAATATAGTGAGCCTCAATTGCTTCCTAATGTTCTCGTGAGAGTTTTGCTTGCAGTTCGTGTGAGCTCCTGGGCCAACAATCAGTAGCACAGTGAGCTGATAGTTCTCAAAATAGTGCAGTCCTAGATTAAAGCCCTTATAGTTTACTCATACCTTATGTCATTTATACACTGGTAATCAAAGCAGAAAAGATATCTAATACTCCAGTTATCTTAACAATCTACATTACTTGTGATGCTTTGGCCATTGAGTATTGTCCATCAGTACATGAATAATGTCATCATTCAATTAAACTGTGAAAACAAGCATGATGGCGTCAATCTGATAATTTCTAGAAGCACCTTAGATGATATCGAAGATCAAGCTCATGCAAGTGATAAAACACCTACAATATGAAAAGTGCAAAAATTATGTTAATCCACAAGTTTAATCATTTAAGCAAAACTCCCAGCGTCAATAATACCATACAATCAGAATTATCTAATGATGCAAGATATTTCAAGGGATGACTATTCAATAATTCTGATTTTTACAGATAGAAGAGCTCATATGTACAATATTCAAAATCATCTTCATCGAATGGAATACTTAAGTTTGCAGACCAACATCAAAACAGTAGTCTGGCACAAGTCTACCAACAAACTGGAAGTGGATGCAAATGTCAAGATGCTACTTATAGTAACTGTTCCTTTCTTCATGAATATAAAAATAAAAAATACATAGAAGAACTCCAGCATTGTATAGAATAAAAATAGAATAATTTTATAAAGAAATATTCATAATGTGTTGGAACATATTGAATGTTTTAAATAATAGAAAATTATCAGAAAAGTAACACTAAAAAGTGTTAACAAGTAAAAGGGAAAAGGTGCAACACTTACTGTTCTAGAGACTGAACGGATGGCTCTCAAGGTCACTTTAGAAAATACAGCATTTCTCAGTTCTGGCAACAGAGAATTTACCAAAATAAATTTTAATAAAATTATACTTTCAGAAGAGGTGCATAAAACTCATATTTTTACATACTAACCAAAGAAGTTTCAGCATATTTTCAGGGAAGAAAGGTCAAAACTTTTTTTTGGTAACTAAATAGTATTTACCTGTGCAGGCTGATACACCTGATCGTGCAATGCCATATCCAATCAGGACAGCTGCTGGGCTAGCAAAGAGAGCCAACAGGGTGGCATTAGCATCTGTGAATGATGACAGTGAAGCTTCAGCGCCACCAAGGGCTGCAAGCCAATCGATAGCAAGCTTAAACAAGAAAGGCACTTGGACATTTATAACCTGGTGTTCAATATTAAAAAAAAAAGATCAGGTAACCTTCATTTAAATCCATCATGTCATGTCATAACCTTAATTTAAATCCATCATGTTATGTCATAACCTTAATTTAAATCCATCATGTCATATTCTATAAAAAAGGACAATATTCTTCGTCACGGTGATGATAATGACTAGTTGTGGCCTTGTTGAATAATCAAACAAGCAGTGGCAAATCCACTTTAAAAATATATATATATAAATATACTTATACAACAAAAAGGTCACATTTTATCATGTTAGTGTCAGAATAGGTCTCCAACACATGCAAACGAAAGGGGGGAATGTCACTACTCTCTGTCTAATACAAATGCACCGCGTTCCAACCAAGAAAAGGAGACTAATGATTTTGACTATGGCATGATGGTCAAAGGTTGCTCTTTTGTAAGAAAAGTGAATGCCCAAATGGGATTGCCGAGACATTGTACTTTGGTAACATTAATCACTACACACAGAAAACAAAGGCCTTGGGTAATAAAAGTGAGATCATGTGATAGCAACATGGATGCTCTTATAGGTTACCACAAACAAGTACAGTTACCTTGGCGCCAACTAAGAGGCCCAATGACAGCACAAGCCTGAAGCGAAAATCTGGGCTATCATTCAACAATAAGTACTTTCCAAGGTTTCGAAGGATCTGTGTATCTGCTATCTGATCATCGATGTCCTTCTTCGAGACATCTTTTGGCACCTTGTCATCAGCCGACTTCCCAACTGTCACAGCATTGGCAGAAGTGGAAAATGCATGCCCTCTCTGCAAACATAGCATCACACATAGTTCCTGTCATTAAGAAAAATAACAGAACAAAAGCACTTCAATTAACCTTTATGCAACCACTAGACAGCAAACTGAAGCCCAACCTCAGCTCCCAGCCTCCCACTAATGACATCACCTATGCTTTATTTTGCCCATCTTTTATCGGTAAAGATATTAGCTAATAGCTCGTCCCAATCTCACCTATGCTAGGGTACGCTCGCTTGTTTCACTACAAAAACCGGTACCTGCTGCAGTCGCCGGAGATCTTGAGGACGGCTTGCCCGGGATAGCGAAGCTAAACATCTAGATGGGGAGGGTCGGGGGAGGCCGGAGACGGAGACGGAGACGTAACCAGCGCCGGCGCCGGCGCCGGCGGGGGCAAGGAGCCAAGGACAGAGGCGGCGAGGACGAAGCGCGTCGAGGCAGGGGTAGAGCGACGTGGAGGCGGTGCCGGCGAGATAAGAGGGAGACGTGGAGGAGGACAGCGGGCGGATCCGGGAGGCCGAGCCAGCGAGGGAGAGGAGACGCGGAGCCGTGGAGAGGTTGAAGAAGCAGGAACCCTTGCCCATTTACGGATGTTGCTGGTCTTTCTCAGTGGACAGCGAAGGCCGTGGATCTCGTTTGTTGAGTGTGCGCGGTTTTAAGGCGCGGATGTTCCGACTCCCGCGCCTGTTTAGATAGATCAGATTCGGACGAATATCGGGTACTTCATATTTGGAACGGTTTGTATTAAAAATTCGAAATCGGATCGATTAATTCATGAATTCGGGGTCGGATTAGATATTCATTTAATCAAAGCAGATTCGAATAATAATTAAACAAGCATGGTGTCTAGTGTATTTGTGTGGCTAGAATTGTTAAAAAAAATAAAAAGAAAGACCATCTGTGAACATAACCTCTAATATAATTCACATATAATGAGAAGAATAATTCGTTTATTATATGCAACCATATAGATCTTGATATATCTCTAATATAGCCTAGTAAGTCTAATCTATAATATATGTTAATTATAACTTTATCTCCTTAGATATCATCGCTCAGTGAGCTATTAATTGCCGCCAATATCGCTTCGCTTGCATGCAAAGCGGCTAATAAAAGGTCAGATAGACGCGCGGAGATGCATTTTGAGTACTGGTGGTACTGGACAAGCTCTAGGGGAATAATCTCTTTCTTATTTCATTCCCATGACGACTAGGAACGTGCAAATCAAGAATTTCACTTCAAATTCCGGGCCTCAACACCCTGCTGAACATCACTATATTGGGCACTACCGCTATGGTTATCTTGACATCCAACTTCTTCTTGATCTCCATATTATATTTGTTAGTGCTAGCATGGCTTATTGTACCGAGTTCTTATTTATCTTCATGTATGTGACTCTGTTACATCCTATTTAACAATATAATAAATAGATAGATACCCTTTCTATTATAGTTGATATGGGTGCTCTTTGATGATTTTTATTCTAATTTTAGTAGCTTTAATTTAGTTGATGCGTGCTCTTTCTAGTATTGTAGTTGATATATACATATTATATTATGTTATTCATTCTTTTTTAATACAATAAATGTAACTCTTTTTCTAGTTATTTTAATTAGCGTGGACTCTTTTTGATTTTTTATTAATATTGTAGTTTGGCAATTGATATGAACTCTTTATTTTTTTTATTATGAATTTTGTGTTTTTTATTACACTTGATATTGACGCTTTCTCCTATTATTTTATTTTTTTGCATTTATGTTAGAAAAAATCTATTCCAACATCTAAGAATTGACTCAGGAGCACATAACCCCCTAGTTTAAAAAATCAGGTAATGTACCTCCTAAATGGTTCAAACCGGTGCAAATAACCCCTTGCAGATGGTTTTAAGGGTGCCTTTGCCACTTTAGTTGTCCACGTATAGGGCATACGTGCCTTTTCCTCTTTTCTATAATCTATTTTCAGCATTGAGACCCATATATCACTCTCTATTTTCTCTTGTTTCTCTCTCCATTCTCTCTCTTCCACGTCATTTCCTCTTCTACATGTCCCTATCTACCACCTCTTCCTTCCCTTGATTCTCAACAGTTTGTCTAGAAGTTGCTTAGGTCATGAAACGGTGTCACGCTGCTCAACTGTCCAGATGGTTCAAACCGGTGCAAATAACCCCTGGCGGATAGTTTTAAGGATGTCTTTGCCACTTTAGTTGTCCACGTATAGGACATACGTGCCTTTTCCTCTTTTCTATAATCTATTTTCAGCATTGAGACCCATATATCACTCTCTATTTTCTCTTGTTTCTCTCTCCATTATCTCTCTTCCACGTCATTTCCTCTTCTACATGTCCCTATCGACCGCCTCTTCCTTCCCTTGATTCTCAACAGTTTGTCTAGAAGTTGCTCAGGTCATGAAATGGTGTACTCAATTGTATAGCTCTGCATGCGCTGCCTTGTCGTGACAAGCTCCATCTCGACCAAAACCGTTGTTCCAGCACGACAGCAAGGCGAGCTCCACCGATGTTCGCTAGCCCCATACACAAACTTGGTGCTGCCATGTCCCGGCACCACTACTCCAGCGTATCGTTCGGTAGCCCAAGTACCACTATTAGCTAATTCCTTTGATCAACAGAGCCATTCCAGAGGCATGTGCAAGTGACAACGCTCATCGCTAGCGCTCCAGTACAAGCATGACACAAGCAGTGGCGGACCCACCGCTAGGGCACCCTAGGCCTAGGCCCGGGGTAAATTTTCTGGCCCACTTACCATCAGTATAGGGAAAAATCCAGTATAAATTAGAGCTACCTATGGCCCAACTTAATAAGGCCACCTCCAGCAGGCTTACCTCACCACCCAATAAGGCCACAGGCCATCTCGCAAACGCACCAACCCAGCCCAGCCGGCCCACCCCGAGCCATCCTGGCCTCCTCCCCTCTCGGCCCCGAATCCCTGGACAAATCCCTCCCCACTCCCCTCACCGCTGCCGGCCTGCCGCCACAGCCGGCCATGGCGCCCTCCATTGCGGCCACCGCCCTCATCTCCACGGCTCCACGTCCTGTTGCCTCGTCGGCCTCGCCCCACTGCTCTCACCTCCACGCCCTGCCGCCTAGCCGCCCTCGCCTCCACGGCTAGGGCTGGGCCGGTCAGTGGTGGCCGGCGAACGGAGTCAGAGGCCAGGACACGGCGGCCGGCCAAAGAGCCAGCCACCAGCGTCCAGTACTCCAGCCCTACGCGCGGCTGCGCCCCTACGCTGCCAGCCTGCCCACTGCCTAGTGCGCACCAGGCTACCACGTACCACCACGGTGATTTAGTGATTAATTGCTTAATTGGCTGCTGTTTGCTTAATTGCTTTCTTGCATTATTATTCAAACTTAATATGTGTTTCGATGTTTTGTTGTGAACATATATTATGCTGTACTAGAGTACTTGACCATTTGTGGACTTAGTGTATTTTAGGCTTGCCCTACCTAAATTCTCGTCCTAAGTCCGCCACTGGACACAATGAGCCATCGTCCTGGCTGGCTGGCGCACGAGCGCGGCTCTCAGCCCTACCATTGAAGAAGATAGAAGAGAGTGTGTCATGCTGCCATGGGAAACATGCGATTGGAAAACAAGAAGAAAAGCCACATGACCATCCTATGTGGCAAAACCACTAACATGGACAACTAAAGTGGGGGGCGACTACAGTACGGTATGGGATAGCCTCCCACCTCTTCTTCCCCACGCACGCCCGCCTCTTCTCCCCCGCGCCCCCTGCCCTGCCGCCTTCTTCCACGGATCCGCCGCCGCCACCTCCTCCTGCCGGGATGGATAAGGTGCTGGGTAACAAGTTATGCAAATATATTTACATCGGCCTATTTACAATAGCCGGGCTGATGTCAATAGTCCATTAGTACGAGGAAATTTTCAAAACCTACCGTGAGCCTGCTTGGTGTATGTAAATAGACTTATTTACATCAGCTATGTATTTACATTAGTCTGGCTAACGTAAATAGCCTTATTTACATCAGCCTGAAGAAACTGATGTAAATAGGCTCGTATTTACATCCGCTCTATGTAAGCTGATGTAAATATTTTTGGCTGATGAAAACAATCTAGATTCTTGTAGTGCATGGAAGAAGATAGAAGAGAGTGTGCCATGCTGCCATGGGAGACATGCGATTGGAAAATAAGAAGAAAAGCCACATGGCCATCCCTATGTGGCAAAACCACTAACGTGGACAACTAAAGTGGTAAAGCCATCCATAAAGCTGTGTGTTATGGACTCACAATGTTTCTTAATGTTTTAGATTGTGCCAGAATATTTTATGTTTAATGGTATTTTACTAGAGCGCTGGGTGTTCGAAAGTGTACTAGAGTCTTTAACGGTGTTTCACCAGAATGACGAGAGTTTCAGAGTGCAGCACAGAGCATAGAGCTATCGCGGGCAAAGCACTTGGACCAGTATAACAAGACCGCACCCAATGACCCAATGATCTGCTACGCATGAGGAGTGTGCTGTCACCGCAAGAGATGCTTATCCCGGCCTTCCACACCGAGAACCTCGAGCTCATCGTGTTGTTCGTCAGCAAGACGGTGTGCCGAATGCTCTAGTGCTAGGAGAGTTGGAGCCTGGAGGAGTGCATGCTGACCGTCGGCAAGGCCGAAGTGGCTCGTTAGTCTCGTAAATGACTGGTGCAAACGGATCAGCATGTGAGGATAGTGCATGCGCGTCAGCGTGTGGAGTAGAGGCGGAGCGTCTCTCCTATCTGCATTGTAAATATTTGTTTTAGTTAACTTCTCATTAAGGGTAAAACATATAGTTCTGATTTGTTTTAGCTAAAAGTTGATTAAAATTTTAAGTCTTGCTCTTTTTTTTTGTGTTGATCTGAACGGTTGAAACGACTGTATTTTGAGAGCTTCTCGAGATAGTCTCGAAATTCGGATCCATTTCATTTGACTTGCTTTTAAAAGTGTTAAGACCCGTCTTCAAAACAACGAAAAAACGGACTCAAAATACAAAGCATGTGCTTTTTTAAATGTGGATAAACCGTTAAGCTGAAAAAAACATAGCCTAATCTGAAAAACTATGACTACTTGAAAGAAGTCTTTAAAAGTTTTAAAAATTATAAAAAAATGTTTTATGAACTATAAAAAGAATATATTTAAAACTTCACAAAAAATAACTACGAATACATCATTTGGCTTATAAAAAATAAATTTTAATTTAATTTAAACTGAAACAAACAAGGCCATAATGTCGCTAGATTTGTTTCAGTAAACTGTTCTTCGTCGTTACGAGAAAATCTTTAAGGCCCAGTTCTTTTCAGCTTAACGGCTTAACGGCTTAACAGCTTAACGATTATGTACGTTTTGAAAACACATATGATTTGAATTTTTTGAATATGTTTTTTCGCTGTTTTGAAGGTGAGTTCTAACGCTTTAAAAAGTAAGTCAAACAAAATGTATCTGAATCTCGAAACTATCTCGAAAAGCTCTCGAAGTTCAGTCATTTCAGCTGTTCAGCCGTTCAACTCAGCTCAAAAGAACAGAGTCTAAGTTTAAAATTAGATGATTACTGAATAGTGCTGATCACAAAAATATTTTTTAAAAAATATATCTGGCCCAACCACTACCCGAAGATCCCGGCTGAAGTGGGCCCACTTCCGGCGCTGTTCGAGGCGTAGGTGATGCGTAGAATTGAATGCCACATGGGCCGGCGGGCTGTGCAACGGGGAGCAAGGCCTCCAGTATTTTCAGACGCGCTCTCTGGTGATGTTTGACCCAAACCCAGCCGATCGGCCTTTATTTCTTGCATGCTGCCATGCACAGTGCACCTACGGACTACGGCGCGCGCGCGCCACCGGACGTACAGTGCCGGACGCAGGCCCACAGGCCAGAGCCAGGCAGCCAGCTGCCTCGCCCTCTGTCTCTCACACACATAATTGGTGGCGATGCAAGCACGAGAGATAATAATGTCAATGTAATTAACGCTGTGCTTTGTGCCCGAGAGAAGAGAACCAATCCTGTTAAGTTGACGAACTATCAAAAGTTGTAAAAAAATTCTAAAAAACATTTACAGACGTACTCTTCAACTTACTGTATCTCTGTATAAAATTTCAAGTCCAAATCCATCCTATTTTGAAAGTTATAAAAAAGATAAAATTATATCAATTTTGAACTCGTCAAAACTGTCAGTTTTTTCTTTTTTTTATAACTCTTAATATAAAATAAATTTTGCTTTCAAACTTCATACATAGGTAGAGTAAACAATAAAGTATATCTATAACTTTCTTACAGTTTTTTTACAATTTTTTATAATTCGATTGCACGGTGGTTGCACCGTAAACTTGATTGCACATAATGGCTCTGTTTCTTTCAGCTTATAATCAGATTATAAGCTGCAGCTTAAAATTTATCATTTTTTGTACCGGTTATATTTTGAAATATTTTATAGTTATTTTTTCAAAACTTTGCACAATTTGTCTCAAAGATCTCAAAAAAAAATTCATAATTTTTTTGGCTCTTAAATCTTCTATAAAAACACTACAACCTTTTCAGATTATAATCTAACCTCCCAAAGAAACACAACCAATATGTTTCTCACGAGAAAAACTACATTTGGTTGAGCGCAACCAAACTGAACCCAACTTTTAGCTTCAAATCAGGAAGCTGTGGGCACACACACACACACACACACACACACACAAAAGGTTAGCACTGAATCACAGATGCACATAATTTTGTTAAAAGTATTCATATATTACTCCCTCTGTTCACTTATACAGCTAGGAGTGTGTTTTAACTTGAGAGAGTCTCTAAAGGTAAATTTTGACGTTATATTTTTTTTATTATTTATAGTCAATGTCACGAATTTACATTATATATAAAAAATTTAGTCATATACGTATTGATATAAATTTTGTATCCGAGTGATTCATATAATTTTTTTGATAAATTGCTGGTTAAAACTTATCATATATTAAAAGTGGACAGGAAAGTATGCGGACCTGGTGCGTCCTATAAGCGTATGATCATTCACCCCGAGGAAATGTCGACAGGTGTTATAGCCTATCTTTTATTTTTGAATAATTAGCATATCTTTTTGATGACATGGTTCGGCCCACATTTGGAAGAAATAAGCCGGCCAGGCGATGCACACCATCATGCATGCACACATGTCCAATCAAACTTTTTTGCGTGCTAATCCAATACAGTTGCCAAGATGGCCGTCCAAAAGTTCGCGAGGATTGACCTTGGTGATCAGCATGTGATGATTGATTCAATTCGCATACACACGCATGCATCCCCTCTCCTTAATTTCAGGAGATCGATCATGCAGAGAGAGAGATATATCGAATCTTCTGGCAATATATATAGTATACTTGTGTGCGTCGCGCGCATCTCTAGCTCTTGGGCACATAATTTGACATGCTAAAAAAATACAGACCATTTATGTATCTCTTTTTAATTCTATGTCCCTTTCAACATATCAGCTATCACCATATACCCGGCATTTTTTTACCCGCGCATTGTTTATCAGCGACAATCGGTCTATTAATTGGCAACCCACAGTAGAAAATTAAACCAGTCATGGAAACTCTGATTAATTTGGATGAAATATTTTCTTCAGAATTTTGCACAAAGTTTATCAAAACAAACACCCAATAAGATCTAAATTTTTTTTTTAGATAATGAAAGAAATACGATCTCTACATATAAAGATGTACACTGCTAATAAGTGTCATGTGTTAGTGTGTGTGATGGCGCAAATTTGTGTGTGCCTTTCTTCTACACTCTCAAAAAATAAAGTCGCACCAGACTTAAAAGACTAACATATGTGGAAACACTTTTTATCATCATCTTTTGCGACAACGCTCATTTTTTTTTTTGAGGGAAAAGGGGCGGGAGTTCCGCCGATCCATTAGTAGATAGAGAAAAAGACGGTCATAATTACAAGTAGTGGGGGTGGGGTGGCGGGCCCTCTGCTCTAATCTAGCCTGGATCTATTGGCGATGAACGCCACAACAAGAAGTCAGCGGCTGCTTCTCGTGCCGTAAGCGTCGGTGGTTGGGTTGAATCCATCCGGCCCAGGGGCTTTATCTACCGGCATGGACCTAATGGTCGTATTAATCTCCTCCTCCGTGAAAGAGGCTTCGAGCTCCAAGAGGTTTGGCCTTGGTAGGACTAGATTGTCCCAAGATAGAGTGATTGTCCTCGGGGTGGAGGAAGCTAGGTGATCCCCGAAGTAGCGGGAACATTCCTGCTCCATCTGATGATGCTCAATAGCTGACCCAGAAGGGGTGTCAAGAGAGTAAATGAGGTTCTTTTTCCTCCTGCTGGACGCCCTTAGATGGAAGAATTTAGTATTGGCATCCCCTAACCGGAGCCATGAGAGAAGCGCACGCTGCTTGATGCGGATTTTTTCAATGGAATATCATGAAGAGAGGAAGCGTCCGGGCCTTCACGTAGTCGCGCAGAACTCTGTTCGAGTCGGACTCGAACATGAAGTCTTGGCTGCCACGCACCGTGCCATCCAGAAGGCTGTTCGGCAGGATGCACATGGGCCGGATAGAGCCCTCTAGGGAGCCAGGCCCTAGGAGGCTGTTCGATTGGGCCGTCAGGGAGTGGGCCATGGCAATGGGCCGTAATTTTATCCCCGACAGCTTGCTCATTGCTCCAAGTGAAACGACGGCCCAATACCGAAGTTCCTTAAGACGGAGGCTTTGTATCGTGGTTCTAAAAGCGTCCAACAAGCCCAAGTCCACATTGGAGTTGTTCTTATCTTCTGGGTGCATGATTTGGTTGAAGTCCCCAATTAGCAGCCAAGGTGTTTCTGGGTGCCCCACAACATTTATAAGACCATCAAGAAAGGCTAGCTTATGCGCACGGTCTTGAGGACCGTACACCATGGTGATTCACCACACAAACGGGTTAGAACACGCAGTAATTTTTACTGAGAGAGAGTACTCGTCGATGGATGCATCTGAGATGGAGAATTCTGAGCCCTTGACTGCTAGAAATGCCCCCTCGCGTGTCCACAGCAGGGCGATGCACAAATGAAACTGGGTCCGCGAAAGCTTGGCCTAAGCAGTCCACGGCCAAACTGGTGTCCCAAAGATCAAGTTTAGTTTCTTGCAGGCACACGATGTTTGCCCTCGAGTTAACGACGAGGTTTTTGAGGACGCTTCGATGCGCGCCGGAGTTGAGCCCTCTAATGTTCCAATTAAGCAAACGCAAACGCAACCGATCCGCTCTATTCATCAGTCAGTAGGAGACAGCTGGGGGAGCCCATGGCACAATGTTGATGTCGCATCCGACGGGGGTAAGGGCGCCACATACAAAGAAGGTGGGACGGCATGCTAGAGAGGGCATTTGACCAATACACTTGCGGAGTAAGGCGGTGCAGATATATCCTGCCAGAGAAACAACGGGCTTCTAGGAGAGCCGACACGGTGGTAAGACGGGTACAACAGGTGTTGTCATAAACTGAAATGGAGGCAGCCACACCCTAGGCAGTCACTGAACAAAAGTGAAGGTCTATCTTCATAAGGCACAAGCAGGCGATGACTAGGAGCTAGAGTCCGAGCTCAGGCCGTGGCCTGAAGCTGACCGCTGGCAACGCCCCCAATGGTGAGGTTAGCCAGCGCTGCCATGGCCAGAGCCGCCGCTTCTGGGAGCGGCCGCGCCAGGATGGTGGAGAGGTCACGTGAAGAGGACGCCGGCGCCCATGGTGCCATGGCCTGAGCAATGCGCTCGCATGCACGAGTCTCCACCGTGGTCTTGGTGGCGTTCTCGGCGGCGAGGCGCTTGCTGCGACGAACTGGGTGGTTATTGATCTGGAGGCGACGTCTGACATAAACCTGCAACACGGGCCAAGGAGCATGTGCTGTGACGGATTGCAAGAACTCATTTAGCTGTGTCTCAGTCTAGTTGGCCTGGTTGTCCATTACAGGGCTTGCAAGCGGCGATGGAGGGCGCTAGGGGAACACCCCGCTGGAGGCGACATTGTCCGTTGGGGAGAAAGGGTGCCTCTTCTAAGGATCTGGACCGGCGGCGAAGGTAGCGGCAGAGGCATCTGGCCCAGGACGCCGTCGTCCCCACACGGTGAGGGCGAGCGCTCGCGAAGAGGCGGGGTCGGGGAGCAGCCGTCGGGCATCGACTGTTGCGACTGGCCGTCCGAGCTTTGCCGCCGGCTGCGCAGCGACCGCGTACGAAACCGCTCCACCGGGGAGAGAGGGCGGTCGGCACGCGTTGGGCTCAATGTCGGTGAGGGAGGGTCCGACTCTACAACACCATTGTCGCCCCGAAGGCCATCCGCTAGCCTGGTTGAGCGCTGAATGGCAGGCGCAGATAAAGAGGACAAAGCTTGAGTCAGGAGCTCGACTGGAAGTGAGGAGCCGACCTCGGGGAAGACGATGACAGACTTGAGCTTGGGCTCGCAAACCGGTAAGGAGGTCCCGTGATGACGAAACCGATGGCCCGAATCGGCCCTTTGATGGTGGCGGTCACGCCCTCCGGACATCGTGCGGGTCGCCGGCGTGTTGTCTTGGCGACGAGAAAAGGGACGCGACTGATGGCGGCGGTTGCCGCGGTCGCCCTGCCGATGCTGGTCGTCATCGTCGATGTCATGGTCATGGTGGCGGCGATGACACGGTGGAGAAGGTGAGCGTTCCGGACAGTAGCTAGAAACGATGGGGCGGCTCATCGACTTGGCCCAGCTTCCATTCGAACTTGGTGACGTGCATTCGGCCGCCGTAGCTGGCTTGGCGATGTTGGTCTTCCGGCGTCTCCAACACATCGAGGTGGATGATGATGAAGGCTGAGCAGAACTTCATGGGACACAGGGCAGCTGAGCCTTCGTCGCCGCCGTTCGGCATGGGACGCGCGATGGAGAGGCGGTGAGTCTTGGGGATGGTATCCGGATTGGCCGTCCATGCCCAGACGCCTAGGGTGGCGGTGTCGAGGAGGCGCGAGGACTCCTCCACGCACTGGAGTACGCATGCCGGCCCGATGATGTTCTCGACGACGCGGGGGCACCATGCATGCATCGGGACCCCTTCCAGGCAGAGGCGGACTATGTGGCGGATGGGCGCTGGATAGGAGGTGAACCGCGGCGCCCACGATTTGAAGAGGATGTCGAAGTTGGCATGGCAGACGCGGCCACGGCCAACGGCTCGGTCGCGCTGCTCCTGGATGTCAAAGGGAATGAGGAAGTCCTCCGGGGCGTGGTTGGAGACATGGACGTTGGAGTAGCAGTAATCCGCCGCCCCCATGGCCGCGAAGTGGACGGTCGTCAGCGCCGCCGAGGGCTCTGGTCACTGGTTGCCTCGGAAGGAGGCCGTAGCCCAGGTGGAGGAAGCCGTCACCCACTGAATCAAGGAGGTTGTCGTAGAGGACGCAGCTCGCCCACTCTGCCGGGCGGTTCTCCGGCTCACCCATGCTGGTCAGTGGGACGGGGAGATCTGAGACGCAATGAGGCGGAGTGGTTTGGTGGCTGGTGGAGACTTGAGGTGGCGACAGTGGGCAGCGATGTGGCCGGAACGGAAGCAGGTTCGGCATTTAACGGGATCCCGGCACTCTGCACGCAAGTGAGAGGTAGACAGGCACCTGTAGCAGCGTCGGGTCTTCTCCTTCCTCCCGATGGCCAGAGCAGTAAGTGTAGCGCTGTTGGATGGTGGGGGCAGAGGCGTCGAGCATGCGGTGAGATGTGACGCCACCAATGCTTTGGCTTAACTGCACACCAACCCGCCTTCTCTTCTTCTCTGCTGGTTGAATGCGCTCGTACTCTCTTTTCTGTCAGGGACTAGGCGACGACTCGCCAGCCTTCAAAGCACCAGTAACTGCCCGGAGTGACTTCGCCATCTTGTCCAAATCGGCGGAGTTGACGGCTGCAGAAGGCGAATCCCTCCTGGATTCGCACCTTGAAGACGGAGGAGCAGCCGGTGGAATAATGAAAGAAATGCGGTCTCTACATATAAAGATGTACATTGCTCTACATATAAAGATGTACATTGCTAATAAGTGTCATGTGTTAGTGTGTGTGATGACGCAAATTTGTGTGTGCCTTTCTTCTACACCCTCAAAAAATAAAGTCACACCAGACTTAAAAAGACTCACAAATGTCGAAACACTTTCTTATCATCATCTTTTGCGACAATGCTCATTTTAAACAACGTCTTCCGAACTTGAAAAATGATATCACCAACCTACTGTCGCCAAAGTTCTATTATCGGTCGGTATCAGCCCCATGCCCCCCACCCGGTAAAAGGAAACTCCGAATACCACATTCATGCTGCTGCATATATACATGAATTCTCTCATTTTGGGCTTATTGCACTTGAAATAACACATTGGTCAATAATAGTCTCTCAGCTGGGGGAAGACCTTGACCACCCTGAATCGAATTTGAGAACACGTGGTCTCGCCTGGAAGTGTGTATATGTTAGCTAGCTAGCGAGTTCTAGCTGTCTTGATTCTGTGGGTGATAAGATCGGCCGAGAGCTGCGCGCTAGTTACACCTCACTGTTGATCAAAAGTAATCGCATACCCAGAATCGGAGGAACCTCTAGCTAGCTTAATTTTAGTTGCTCTTTTATTTAAAAAAATCTGAAAGATTGGGCCTACAGGTAGCCAGCTTTTAGTTTGATGTGTACCTGAGATATATATATGCGCACGATCTCGATCGATCATAGCAAAATATGGAATATATATATAGTGGTAGAAGAAAAGAGAGATCGATCGATCGATCGAGCAGTGGCCTGGTACCGGGGATAGAGACATGGAGCTAACGTGCTACGTTATGTACGCTTTGGATCTTTGCCCCTGTCAGTGGCAGGGGCGGCGTCCACCCTCTGTGCACGGCGTACGCATGTGAGCGCGACGTCCCTTCGCAACGAGCTTCTTTTTTGGGAGCCGTTTTATGCCAAAGTTGGCATTTGGACTCTAGCACCCTCCCGGCCCCCGCCCTCTCACTCCTTCGATCCCCCGTGTACATATTACCGGCAAACACCGCAGCAGTATAGCACTCCAACACTCACTCACTCACAGTCACTCTGTCACTCGCAGCTAGCAGCATCACGCAGCTGGAGCAGAGTGGTAGTGGTTAATTAGTTATAGCTAGAGTGAGTGAGTGAGCGCAGAGGAAGGACAGAGAGCACGGGATCGATATGGAGGTGGCCATGGCGTCGAAGCTGGTGGTGAGCCTGTGCTGCGTGGGGGCGTGCTGCCTCGCGCTCCACCTCTACTACGCGCTCTGGGTGGCGCCGCGGAGGGTTCTCGCGGAGTTCAGGAGGCAAGGCATCGGCGGCCCGCGGCCGTCGTTCCCCTACGGCAACCTCGCCGACATGCGGGCGGCGGCCGCCGCCGCCGTGAAGCAGGCGCGCCGGGGCGGCGGCCGCCACATCGTGCACGACTACCGCCCGGCCGTGCTGCCCTTCTACGAGAAATGGAGAAATGAGCATGGTACGTATACGTACGGTATACCCCCAACCCCTACATATATTGCTTTCACCTCGCTCCTGTTAATTACTTCCTCCGTTCCAAATGGTAATTCATTGCTGACTTTTGAACATGCTTTTTGACCATTCGTTTTATTCAAAAAATTAGTACGAATATACAAAAATATAAGTAATGCTTAAAGTATGTTTAATGATAAAACAAATCACAACAAAATAAATAATATTTACATATATTTTTTTAAATAAAAAGAATGGTCAAATAGAATATCCAAAAGTTAATAGTGAACTACAATTTATAACGGAGGAGGTACTATATTGACTACTTCGTGCATTCAGTGTGGCATGAATTGAGGTGCATGTGTAGTTTCTTCATCCTTGGATGCATGCATGGCCGGTTCTTGCTTTGCTCTGGTGCCTTTAGCAACCTCCTGCCCTCCTCCTCCTCCTCCCTCTCTTTGCTTTACCAAGTACTTTATAAACGTTTTCATATCTCGATGCACTACACAGATTGGACTATATGTCGTTGGTTTTTACTGACAACGTAGTCCCCAAATCCACCGACATAGACCGTCGATACAGACCGCCGACGACATAGGTTTGATGACATGGTGGCAACGACATAGAATAATAATGTTGTCGGCATGCCGCATGGGTCGCGGACATAAGCGCATTCAAGGCCAACGCTATTAGGAAAAGCTATGTTGTCGGCCAACTATGCCGGCCGACACAAACATACCCCTAACGGCAACCATCGTCTATGCAGCTCTAACGTGTGGACCTTATGGGCTAGGCTTTTGTTGTTGGCTACGTGGAGGCTGACGACACACGGTTGTCCCATGGGGTCCATTGGTCAGGGCGGCATCGAGGAGACCTTACATGTGGACCCTAAGGGACAACTCGGTGTCGTTGGCTTCCAAGGAGGCTGATGATAGAGACTTCACATAGGGATTGATGGTAGCTTATGTCACACGACACAAATAGTATTCTAGCAAAAAAATTGCATTTTAATTTTAATCTTTAAAAAACCTAATATTCAACATATTTACAGACCCAATTCCTCTGAACCATCACAAAATCACATTTCACATTCACCAACCGTATTCACAAACCACATTCACATTTCACCAAAGACACTAATCAACACAAAATAATATATACTACAATTCAACATTCACATAAACTTCAACGATTCCACATATGTTCATATTGACAACCACACGCATATCCACATTCATAATATTTTTACAAAGTTTAAATTCGCGTGCAATCATGCAAAGGAGGAACCAAAGTGGCGATCGTCTAACCTCCTTTAGTTTTGCGAACTCGTAAAAGGGTCGGACAACATCTCATCGACAAATCGCTCCCCGTCCGATCTAGTGGCACTCCCACTTGCCTCATCCCCCTTTCTGAGCATTCGTTGCAGGCACAGACGCAACCAAGCCGGACACCTAAAAGAGAATAAGCCACATATATGATTTCGTTTGGCTGCCAACGCAGACCCTTTTGGCGCACTCCAAAATTTCAATTTTTTTTCCACGATGCACACTCAAATCGCCTCGGGAGGGCTGGATACATTAGTGTTGACGGTTATGTTTTAGACCCGCTAACCATGATCAATTTTTTATGGCCGGCTCGATTGACGTGGACAATAATGTTCCGACCGATAAGTCTAACCTCGTTTTATGTAGTGTTTAATTAAGCATTGCTTTTAAAAAATTAAATTCGATATATCCATTTTTTCACCCCTTCCCCGGCCGAGAGGGAGATCATGTGCCAATAATTGGAAGAAACCAAAAATTAATCACGTCTAAGCTGGCGAATAACATGTACGTAGTACGTACTAATGATGTTTTCACTCACAATGTTCAATGAATGTGTTCTATCAGTAGCTAGTGAACAAATAGACGGTGAAAGTAAGAAGCTATGAAATTTAAATGTTAATTCATCTAACTCAGCTGCACGCTAGCCAACCTATGAAATAAATTCATCTAACTCACCTGCGTGTGCTAGCCAACATATAACAAAGCTCTAGCAGAAAATGGAACAAGGAAAAGCCTCGATTTACTTCTTTCGCTGTAACAGTTAGTAGGAGGATGTGTAGCCCTTGTCCTTTTCTGTTTTGAGTGGTGACCTAGGTCTGATATATTGGTTTTTTGTTCATTTGGTTTTTAAATGGAAAAAAAGTTGAGGACTTTAAAAATGCTTAGAAAGAATAAAAAATATGTTAAAAATTGTCTTTGACGTCTTTTAGAAAAACTCTACAATATCCTAAAAAATCACAACACAACGTCGCATTGAAAAATGACAAAAAAAAAATCGGTTGGTTTTATAGCTGAAAAAATAGAGCCTATATATGTCAAACATGCGTGTATGAGAGGAGGGTGGGAGGGTATGCATGTTTGAGAGGAGTGCAATAGCTTTTGGTTGATGTGGAGAACCAGTAGTATTTTGGCTTCGAAAAATAAGGAGTGATCAATGAAAAATAGGGAATGATCTCTTGTTAAAAAATGTTGGCTCATCGAACCGCTGGGCACCACATGCATAGGTAGATTCCGAAGCCTTCTAATCGATCGGTAGGAATTTCAATCGCTAAAAAAATCAGTGAAAAATAAAAAAGATGATCATGGGTGATGTGGCAGTGCATATTTAGTCCAATTATTGGTTCATTACTAAGCTGCCCACTACACCGGCACGTATATTTATAGCAACGAAAAAAAAGGTTCCACCAGTGACCACTTCTTTTTTAATCTGCTGTCACCAAATGCCATCCCTTTCAAGAGCCAGCAATGATGAGCATCAAGTTTAGCAATGTTAAATTACCCTTATAAAAAACAATCCATCCATCATTCCATCTTTCATGTCGATCTTACGCTAATTGGATCTACCCGTTGAATGTTAACAGCTCGGCTAAACTGAGCTGTTTGCATCACTTTTATTTTTCTACTGCTGTTACTGTTCGATAGCAAGAGATGTGTGCTATATATGTATTATTAGGTGAGCTAGCTGTCCATCACCTTGTACGACCCTTTGGACTCAACTGCAACAAACGGTCTATTGCAATTTGCAACGCAACGGAGAGATGTAACGTGATAGAACGGTCTATACAAAGATCTAAAAAAATTAATGAAACATAAAGAGCATAAAAAAGGTTGTAGGTTTGGCACGATGCAAAATTTTGACAAGTAGATCGATAAACATATATTAGTCTATGGGGAGATATCCTAGCCGCGTATACATGCACCAATATGCAACTGTGTACTCCCTCGGAACAAAACTGGCTGTGTGTGTGTGTGCATTGCTTAACACGTACTCCTTCCTTCAAGGTCTGGGTAGAAAATATCAGCAAGGTATCTGTCAGCGTCATGTCATCCAAACTTTTAAAACTTTAACTATGGTATTCTTTTAAACATTTAAATTAAAAATGTCTTAAACAATTACAGCAGCCCCCTCGCACGCACTGCATGCAGTCTGCTTGGTTTGAATTTCCTGCGCGCGATTACTATAGCAACAGGGAAATACAGTTGCTGCTGGGGATGCTCTAATGTTTGATGTGCTACGCGTGGGTAATCCACGCATTACCTTTTTGTTGGGATTTTTTCCCTCAACTATAGGTTATCAATCTTTTCAAATACAATAAAAAAAAACTAAAACAGTAAATCAAAACGATCTTATAGATAGCTTTTTACTTCTCCAGTTCTATAATACTTGTCGTTACCTTACACAAAGTTTTAAAACTTTATTTATAAATATTTTTTAAGCTATTTAAATTGTGTACATAAAAATCATACATATACATTTGTCTTGCAAAACACTTTCACAATATCATATATTCATTCCTTTCTTCCGTCAGCAAGGTATCTGCCATCGTCATCCAAACTTTTAAAACTTTAACTATGGTATTCTTTTAAACATTTAAATTAAAAAAGTCTTAAAAAATTACAGTTTTTTATGTTCTACGAACAAAGTGCAACAATAATCAGTGTTTAATCAGAATTGCATTCTAGAGATGATCGCCTAATGTTTGATGTGCTACGCGTGGGTAATCCACGCATTACCTTTTTGTTCAGATTTTTTCCCCTCAACTATAGGTTATCAATCTTTTCAAATACCATAAAAAAATAAAACTAAAACAGTAAATCAAAACGATCTTATAGATAGCTTTTGACTTCTCCAGTTCTATAATACTTGTCGTTATCTTAGACAAAGTTTTAAAACTTTATTTATAAATATTTTTTAAGCTATTTAAATTATGTACATAAAAATCATACATATTTTTTTAGACAAAGGAAGCTTTATTGATCTCAGACAATTACATCAAGGAGATACAATCGATCCAAGATCATATATTCATGGATTTTGAAAATATATTTTGTTAGTAATTGATGGTCAAAGTTGCATTTCGAAAACTGTATCAATGTTGAAAACGACGAGTATTATAGAACTGGAGGGAATAGTTCAAAAATAGCTAGCTAGCGCGCTGAACAATGCCACGTCCAATTTGCCGCTACTCACTAGTCAGCAGTAGCACTCAGCAATGGCGCAGCAGTCATCACGCGCGCGACGGCCGGAGGCCATCGAATTATCCATATTCCATCCAAACCTTTTTCTTCGCACGGCCCAGTCACAATGATTTTGAGTCACAACGCCACAATGCCACATCGCAATGATACGCGCGAGCGGGGGGGACGTCCCCGACAGATCACGTCGGTTCGATCAGACAAGCACGGCATCCACCACGAGCACACGCGTCGAGCGCGGCGCGGTACGTGGATCGGCCGGCCCCCGGGCCCCGGCCGAGAGGGCCGATCTGCGGGCTGCGGCGCCCGCGCCGGCGCATCCCCACCCCCATTGCTGGGAGAGAGAGGAACGCGAGAGCGGCGGGGCAGGAGGGACTTGGGTTGGGAGGGGTGGAGATGGCGGAGGCGGTGCCCGGGTTGCCGCCGGTGGCACTGTTGGATGCGCACCGCCGTGTCGATTTCCGCCCGGCCATTGATCCTGTCCAGTACTGAGGTCGTGGATTTTTTTTCCCTCCAACCTCCATATGCACCCATGGCCGTTTTCAGCCTTGCGCCGTCTGTTCGGTGCCCGGTTTTAAAACCATGCCACCGAAAACTCCCCGTCTTAGACCCTGTTTTCTTTTGGGTTTAAAGGCTTAACGATTTACCTACGTTTCGAAAAGGCATGTTTTTTAGGTTTTTTGAGTCCGTCTTTTCGTTGTCTTAAGGGTGGGTTCTAACGCTTTTAAAAGCATGTCAAACGAAATGGATCCGAATCTCGATATTACCTCGAGAAGCTCTCGAAATTCATTTATTTCGGCTGTTTAGCCGTTCAGCCATTCAGATCAGCCGAAAAAAATAGAACCTTACTTATTTTCTAGCTAGTATTCTTTTCGTACAATTTTATAAGACGCGGTTTGACTTGACACTATTTTCAAAACTATACTTTGACTCTTATTATCTCTTATAATATACTAGTGTTTATAATAATAAATTATATTCATTGAAAAATACGTCCAAAGACGAATTCACGGTATCATCCTTGTATCACAACCTTTATTCATCTTTCAATAAATAGTTGATTAAGATCACAAGGTTTAATTTTAAAATACGTAGACATCTTATAAAATTGGAAAGATGGAGACACAATACAGCTTATAAAGTCCCCTCGCTGTTCTCTCGTAAGAATAACAGTACTTTGCTCATACGAAATAGGGCATATATGTCACGAGATGTACTATCATCCTATATTTTGTAGTCTTTATCAATACATAGTCACGGAAATCAGTGGCCGCAGCTGTACATGGCAATTCGAGCGGAAAAGGAAGTGTACGAATTGACAGGTACCGTTAACCAAATTCAGGCAGGCAGGTACGTTTACGTAGAACCAAAGATGAAATAGACCGTGTGCATGCCAGCCCTTTTTTTTTTTTTTCTTGAATCAGCCTGTGACTTGATACTCACCAGTCACCACTCACGTCCACGTCTGTTCACTGCCTCGGGCCATATTTGATTCGTGGTTTGTGATTAGATTTGGTTTTAATTCGGTTACACCAAAATTTATCATTTTTCTAAAGACTATTTGGCGTAACATTTTATAATAATTTTTTTGAGACATGGTTTTACTCAAAGATGTCAGATATTTCTTTGAGTCTTTTCATATTTTTTTTAAAGCATTTGATTTTTTACTTAACCAGTGCAATAAATCTAACCGAACAATAAAACAAAGAGGTCCGAAGATCCATTCCCGAACCGAGATTGATGAGGCCTTGCGCTGTTGTGCTGGAGTGCAGGTCCAATATTCACATACTCCATGGGGAACGTCGTGTTCCTTCACGTGAGCCGGCCCGACGTGGTCCGGGACATCAACCTCTGCGTGTCCCTAGACCTCGGCAAGAGCTCCTACCTCAAGGCCACGCACGAGCCCCTCTTCGGCGGGGGCATCCTCAAGTCCAACGGCGAGGCCTGGGCACACCAGAGGAAGATCATCGCGCCCGAGTTCTTCCTGGACAAGGTCAAGGTACGTGAGCACACCATCATCATCACACATTCACACTCGCAGCCCCCAGCAACCAGCTACCATTGATTCGATTTCGACATGTGTATCTGGCTGCCAGAGAATGCGTACAAGAACGATGGTAATAATTGTTGTAAAAATAAACAGCTTGAGGCGCAGCATGATTCAGATGTCGCTCGCACCGTGGCTATCAAATCGGGAGGTGACGGCGACGTCTTTGTTCAAATAGACCTGGGTCCGTGGGTCGCAGGGACGGGTTTGAAGGCCACCTGTGGATAACCTGTGTTTTCAGAAGAGATGCTCAAAGGGACATTGAAAGTTATTTTAGTGGGTCTCAAAAGTTTCAGGGCGGAATAAAGCTGTGGGTCTTTGTTGCCGCTTATTTGCAAGCAGAGATCACAATGACAGTTCATTAAGAGAGACTGTGTGAGCAAGGAGCTAGAACTGCAACATTCTGATCCAGCGAGATAATGCGTGACAAGAATTCTGACTAGGACCACTACCAACAGCAAGATCGCCATGTCCTGATCCAGCTAGACTCATAAGATTCTAGTTAGGGCCACCTTTCAGTGACAACGCATTCTTCTGAGCTATTTATCACACATTAACAGTAGTTTTTGTGGGGAACCCTCATTAGAATTCAGAGATTTCAATGAATGCAATATGCCAACCTGACTTTTTTGTTTCACATACCCAGGGCATGGTGGATCTGATGGTAGATTCTGCGCAGAAGCTGCTGAAATCATGGGAAGAGAGAGTCGAGGAAAATGGCGGGGCCATAGACATTAAGATTGATGATGACATAAGGGCCTACTCTGCAGATGTGATCTCTAGAACATGCTTTGGAAGCAGCTACATCAAAGGAAAGAAAATCTTTTTAAAGATCCGAGAACTACAGAAGGCTGTGTCCAAGCCAAATGTGCTAGCTGAGATGACTGGCCTAAGGTTAGCAGAAAGAAAGCTCATTTGAAAGCATAAACATATCACAAGTGTGCATTTTCCATTTTCTCCAGTGAAGAATGAAGATTGTTTGTTATTTCATTATTTATGCAAAGACTCGTTAGCCTGGACTGGCCTGCAAGAGATAAAATTTGGATCTTTACAGGTTCTTTCCTACAAAGAGAAACAAACAGGCATGGGAGCTTCATAAACAAGTGCACAAACTAATACTAGAGATTGTAAAGGAAAGTGGAGAAGACAGGAACTTACTACGTGCAATTCTTCACAGTGCAAGCAGCAGCACGGTCGGCCTTGCCGAGGCAGAGAACTTTATAGTAGATAACTGCAAGAGTATATATTTTGCAGGATACGAGAGCACAGCTGTCACAGCAGCCTGGTGTCTAATGCTCCTTGGGCTACACCCAGAATGGCAGGATCGAGTGCGAGAAGAAGTACAGGAGATCTGTGGGGGGCAGCCGCTAGACTCCCAATCACTTCAGAAAATGAAGAATGTATGTTTCTCCCTTTTTCCCCATCCCCCATACGGCCATACACACAGTTTCAGAAATCCAGTGTTTTGATCTTGTGAAAAGAGAAGATATCATATTTTGAGCTAACATTAGTGAACTCTTTGTCAGTAAATTGAACTTGTTATAATAGTTTCGGATTCTCTCTGCAAATGCAGCTGACAATGGTAATCCAGGAAACTTTGCGGTTGTACCCAGCAGGTGCCTTTGTATCAAGGCAGGCTCTCCAGGAATTGAAACTAGGGGGTATACATATACCAAAAGGTGTCAACATCTACATTCCTGTATCGACAATGCACCTTGACCCCCAGCTGTGGGGCCCTGATGTGAAAGAGTTCAACCCAGAACGCTTCTCCAATGCTCGACCTCAACTACATAGTTACTTGCCATTTGGCGCTGGTGCTCGGACCTGCCTTGGCCAAGGATTTGCTATGGCTGAGCTTAAGATACTGATCTCTCTCATCATCTCCAGGTTTGTATTAAAGCTCTCACAAAACTACGAGCATTCTCCAACCCTGAAACTCATTGTGGAGCCACAATTTGGTGTGGACCTCACCTTGATGAAAGTGCAAAGTGCCTGCCAAGACTAAGAGGGGCATGGTGATTTGGACATAATAATGTTAGGGCTCATCCTCGGTGGTGGGAAGAAAATTGTAATCTAATTGATTCAGCTTGGGGGAAAAAAATGTACAGATACAGCTCCGTGTTATTCAGGCTCAATCTTTCTCATGGGAATGCACAGAATTCAGATAAAAGATGTAGGAAGTAGAGGGAAGATGCCAAATGACTAAAAATGCAATACATGTAGCTATTCTTGTGGGTGTCAAAAAAATATATATTGTGGAAACATCAGGGTGTTAAACACGTCAATACAAAAACCCAAATTTTGCAGGGGACAAGGGATACACCATACCTGTCTGATGAGCATAACTCAAGACCTCTCCGACTTGCAACATAAAATGAATGAATGGATGCCATTCTCTTGTCTCCACTAAATCATCATCTAAAGTTTAATAAACCCAGAATGCGCTAATATCAAAAGGAAGTGCCAGCAATTTGCTGAATATCAAAACTAGCTGAGCATGATCAAACACTACAAAACGTTCTTGTAAAAAAAATCAAATGAAATAAGAGATTTGGCTCAAATTACTTCTAACACAAAAGTATGCAATCGATACATCATGGAAATATGCATCAAAGGCTGTGCAGCACAAATGGTTGGGTTTATTACCATGCGACAAGAGTTAAAAGACCACTTTCGAGTAAGTAGTTGAGCATTAAAACAGTGAGCAAGGAAGTATAAGTACATGGTACACATCAAATGTGTGAGTGATTGAGTAATACAATAGAGTAAAGATACCCTCAGAGGGTGCATTAAAAAAAACTGTCACAACTAAATTACCATAACAATAACAAACCATGTTACAGTCAACATGAACATTGATCAGGCAACTTTTTTTTAATGTGACCAACTTTTACATCACACTGGTATTGTAATCAATTCAACCTCAGCCCTTCACCAATTTCAGAAAAATGAGAAAAACATTAAAAAACATCAAGGGCATCCTAAGAAACTGAGTGGCGTAGATGAGCCCCACTATCTGGCCCTTCAACGACTTTGTTTGCCCATTTCCTGAAACTTCAGACATGCTCCATCCCTTGGGAGCAAGGAAGCGGTCTTCATTCAGTATCGCCAATGCATTTGCAATAAGCAAAAAACCCTCCACCAATGTCCAAAAGCCCATCACTGCATATCATAGTTCCGTTAGTTTGAAATTTTGCTTTTTTTACATGCCAATAGTAAACAGAGCATCATAATTAAAGCAATTGATTATTCTGTAATTTGTATGTACTGATTAAACATAGCAAACGGGCAACATTGTGATGGTATAAAAACAGAACTGGACAAGAGAACAGACCAAAACATACAGTATGCCTTTCGAGCAGAAGTGACACACCAAAGTATACATTACACTTGAAGTAATATACCATCAAATTTGCAGGCGAATTATAAATTACAATTGAAGTGATATACCATTAAATTCAGAGGTGAACTATAAGGTTTTCGTGGGAAAGGAACCCTCTGATGGACTGTGAACATGAGCGATCACTATGCCAGTAAAGTGGCAAATAGCCATAATTTTCATATTGGATGGTACATCAGTAAGCCAACTCTGGTATGCTGGATTTCTAAAAAAACTCCCTAATTGCATATTAGAATGTTGGTTTGGGTGCACTCCGACAACTTTGGCTATTGATATCGAATTCAGTATTTACCTTGAGTCAGTGGCGGATCCACCGCCCGGGCAGGGGGGGCAGCTGCCCGGGCTGCCGTGAATGTTCAAGGGATTTAGGGTTCATCATCAAAATAAAAAACTAAATTATATTTATTGAAAAAACACACAAACTATCCCGTCGAATTCGGATCAAATCCGAGATCACACGACAGGGGGAAACCAAACGAGAGCGAGAGAGAGAGAGAGAGAGAGAGAGAGAGAGAGAGAGAGAGAGGCGGCACTGGATCTGGGATCCAGAGGAGGTGAGGCAGTGGTACCAGAGGCGAGGCGAGGCAACGCACGGCGGCGAGGCGAAGCCAACGAGGCAACGCACGGCGGCGAGGCGGCGCCAACGAGGAGGCAACAAGCGAGCGAGGCGGACAGAGGCGGCGGCGTGGCGGCGTCGTGGAGTTGGCAACTTGGCATCGGCGATATGCGAGGCAGAGGAAGACATCGGACATGGGCAGCGAGACCTGGCCAGCCCGGTCCAGCGCCCGGCCCGGCCGTTTGTCGGGCCGGCCGAGCCTAGGCCGGACGAGTCGTGTTTGTTTCACCTTTAAGTTAAGTTGATTTTTACTATATCAAATTTTATTATTTTTATATAGCCTACATATTGCAGTAATTTGTATTTCTTCTCAAGATTGTAAAACTATTTTTTAATTACCTTTTAAGAATTATTACAACACTTTTTTTATGACTCAATTTTTGCCACAGTAAAACTCAACTTTATTCAACGCTGAAACAAACAACGTCTAAATTGTAGTTGGGTTGGGCTTGGCTCGGTTTTTGAAGCCCGATTGGTTGGGCCGAGATAGGCTTGGGCCTGGCCTGGTGGGAGTGGGCTTTTTCAAGCCCGGCAAGGTCAGTGCGTAGGTCTAGTTTCAGCGACAGCTATGGGTGGAGAAGTTTTTTTAAGAAACCAGCATAACATCTAAATCGACTAGTTAACATCACCCGCAACCAAAATATAAATATGGTTCCAAAAATAGTTTTATGATCTTTGAAAGGACTATTAAAAGTAAAAAAAATCGTTGCAGATTATCACAACATATAGCCTATATAAAAAATAACAAAATTTACTACAGTAACACGCAACGGTACGTAACACTGAAAAGAAAAGGCCATAGACTTGAGGGGTCTCGGGATAAGGAGGGGTTTTTAGGGTTTCTCGAGTTAATGGTGGCTATGAAATTAGCGAAAATTACAGAGGAGATTAGAGGTAATTTTGAGAAAATTTTTGTCTTCGATGTAAAGAAACCACGTATGTTCTTAACGCATAGTAAGATATGGTTCTGGTATGCCGGTATGCCATCTTTCTCGTTCTTGGTTTAATTTTCAGATTTGTTTGCTTATGATCCTGATTAATTACTATTTTACTTAATTATTTTCGCTGATCGAATATATTAGATATTAGATTAGGGGATGATTAGCGTCTACGACGCTACATTCTATCGTTCATTGATATGTTGCATCAATTCATTTCACATGTTTTAACATTTTTATTATTATTTTGCAGCATATTAATATCATGTTGCAACCAGCACACGAAAATGTTTTAACCGACATAAAAATATTTCAAAAGTGTTTGATAAATTTTAAAATATCGAACGTTCAAACCTTAGTCGATGTCGGAGTCCACGGGCGGCTTGGTGCGGTCGGGTCGGGTCGCCACGACAACGAAAGATGACGCACTGACCCGGGAATTAGTACGTTAATCGTCGGGAACCGGAGCACGCAAGCGCGCGAGAAGCCTAGCTTAGCGTACAGCATAGCAGCGTACGCACCGCGTCCATGGCGCGCGGTGGTTGACATAGCTATTTTTCGCGCCAAGATTAGCGCGTTTTCTCGCCGTGCTGTCGTGCGGCGCGGTACTTGAATTACTTCATCACTTGGCGTTAGGTGACAAGCAAGCGACGGCGGCCGCGGCATGCAACGGATCGGTCAAAATCGGCCAACATTGGCCTGGCCCACCTGTGTCCGGCCGGGCACGCACGAATGCAGTGATGCTCCACAACGCGACAAAAATGTTGCCATTGTTACGATTTTTTGGTAGCAGAATAAGATCATCCATTAACATTTGACGGGAACATAATCATAAGAGTAAAAGGCACTGGCGGTCCCTAAACTTTTCCTGTAGTGCCATTCAGGCCCACCATCTTTTAAAATTGAAAAGCGCATCACTGAACTTGCTAACGTGTGTCGTTTAGGTCCAAATCTCATTCGGAGGAGTAATTTGCCACCGTGGACAGTCCACGCGGCATTTTTATATTTAGAAAATTCAAAAAATCATTTAAAAATCCAAAAAATCACAAAACAATTTAGGAAAAAACATATAAATCATTAAAAATTCAACAAAAATCAGAAAAAAACATGAAAATTAATACAAAAACAAAAAAAACAATTCGGGTGATTATTTCCAATTTAGCTACTGTAAGACTAGTTTGCTCGATATGCATGCTGGTACGATTCCTAATCATAAGTATAATACTGGTGATATTAGTGATATACTAAGATATGTAATTTGTATGTATTAGAACTTACTTATTATAATTTTTTGCAAGTATTTTTGTAATTTTGTAATTATTTTTAATGATTATTTCCATTATTTCTTATTTTTAGATTTTTTTTTCGTTTTTTATGAATTTTATATTTTTTCATATCCGGGAGGCTATTTTTTAAATTTTATTAAATGGGAAATTATTTTTTTAATTTTGAATTAAATTAAAGCTAGTACAGTAAAAAATTCACGATTTTTTGGTAGCAGAGATCAGGCGTGGACTTGGGGACGGACGTCCGGACAGTGCCCCGGCCCAGCCCAACACATGAAGCGTGCTCGCGAAAAGGAGAGAAAACCCCCTGTTTGCATGCATGCAATGACGTCAGCGATGACGTCAGCAAAAAAATTTCTTTCAGTTTGTCTTTGGACGGCCATAGATTTTAACTAGTTGCTCCAATGCATGAACCGTTTGCATCGCTGCGTTCCTCGTATTTTTACGAACAAAACAAGGTCAATGTTGATATAAAAAAGTTACTGAAACAATTTGTTATCCTAATGAAACAATTAATTTAGCCCGTTGAAACAATATGGCTAGCCTGCTGAAACAATTACTTTTACCCGGTGGGCGTACAACCAAGTGAAACAATTGGTTTAGCCTATTGAAACAATATATATAGCATGCTAAAACAATTGGTTTAGCCTATTAGAACAATATATATAGCCTGTTGAAACAACTAGTTTAGCCTATTGAAACAATTTATCTAGCTCGATGAAATAATTTGTACAGCCTGTTGGAACAATATGTTTGGCATGTTAAAATAATTAGTTTAGCCTGTCGGAACAATCTATCTAGTCTGTTGAAACAATTTGTACAGCCTATTGGAACAATATTTTTGGCCTGTTGGAACAATTAGTTTACTGGAACATATGTCTATCCAAGTGCAACAATTAGTTTTCTTTCCATTGGAACAAAATGTCTAGCCTGTTGAAATAACTAGTTTAGTCTATTGGAAACAATTTGTATAGATTGTTAAAACAATTTGGCTAATGAAAATAATTAAAAGTTTAAAAAAATTTAAAATGAGTTTATTAAGATTTTAGATGAATTATGAAATATGTTCTATGCATTTTGGACTCCATATGTTCCGTGAGCAGCTGGGCCGCACGGCATCCGATGGGTCGGACACCCGTATCAAAGCACTATCGATAAGATCATCCATTAACATTTGACAGGAACATAATCATAAATCAAACATACACATATGTAGAGAACAATTGGTCACTGAAATCTTTATCGATCAATCTCAAACATTTACAATGGCATCTCTCTTTAATGCACTCTCCCCGTTACGAAATATAAGTCGTTTTAAACTTATTCTAAGTATAGTTTTGAAACTTTATCTATAGAAAACTTATATTTAGGCTGAGAACATAAAAATTATATAAATATATTCATTTTGAAAGAACTTTCATAATATTATAGTTTTCAATGTACTATAAATAAATTTTTACAAGTTTTTATGATTAAAGTTATATCGGAGGAGGCACACTGTGACTAAATTGTAATTTCAATGAACTCTATTTTTTGGGTTTTGATAATTCTAGTTCACGTTTTTAAAAATCTTGTTTACCTAGAATTTTTACGGAAACCAAACACTTGATCCGCATAATAGTAAACCTAAAGATCCATAAAATCTAGAATTGCAGTCCTATCGGTCTTGCAGTTTTAGTTAGGGTTGGTAATCTGGCTTGAAGCTCGCGAGATGTCGTAGCTCGCTCGGTTAATTTTAGCTCGGGTCGTAGGCCAACGAGCCCGAGCTCTTGCCTTTTTGTAGCTCGGTTAAAAAATGAGCCGAGCTGAGCCTAGGGCTGCTCGCTCGTGGCTCGCTCATCTCATGAATTAGTAAATTTCTAGATATATGTTTAGTCTGTATCACTAATAGTTGGCCCACCTGCTTGCATGCAATTAGACATACCTCCAACATAATCCAACAAAGGTCCTCTAAGGCTCAAATGAAATGTCTTCCTTGGTAGAGCCCCCCAACCTCTTATTTTTTCAAACCCCAAATATCGATGATCAATTTGTTCGCCAGGCTCGCGAGCCCTCCCGAGCTGGACTAAGCTTTGAACGAGCCTGAGCCAAGTTTTTTCTCTAGCTCATGTGGTGAACAAGCCGAGTCAGCTCTTGACTCGCTTAAACCCCGCTCATTGTGCCCCCTAGTTTTAGTGTAGATGTACTATAATTCTTAGATTGTATTTGGCACCCAAACGTGTAATCTATGATTTGTCCTTTATTATAATTAACTAGTAAGCATGCACGTGCAAAGCACGTTGGAGTAATATATATTGAAAACAATAATACACGATTTCATTGGAATATATATAAACATATTATATATAGATCGATACATAATGTGTAGACAAGTTCAGGATATCGATTAGGACAAAAGATATCATGGCACTTGTGCTTATAAGTAGGTATTTAGGATATTAATGTGTACACCCATCGTAGACCTTGCTCGAGAAGTTTGAGATGTATCGGAATTGGTAATTGAACTCCTTGACCTAAATTTGTATGCCCGTATTTTTTTAGGACGTCACAAAGGGTGTTAAAACTATGATGAACAACTGAAATAGGTATAAATTAAGGCAGTGAAAACAATCGACGTGCCGAAAGAAAGAATAACAAATATATAAAATTTGCAAACATGATGCTCGAAAGATAAAGACATGCCTTTAAATTAAATTGGCGTGAGTATCATGACATGCTTACATTGGGAGGGCGAAGATCCGGCATTAAAATGATCCATCGCTTCTCATATGGTATGGTTGAAGGCAATGTATGTTGAACTTGAGCTGAAAATGAAAACATCCAACCATCATAGCTTGTTTTGTAGTAAGAAATATGATAAAAAATTGTTAATATGATGCTGACACGCTTACATGATAAAAAAGGCATGTCATTAAACTAATCGGGCGATTCAGAAATTTTTGAATTTATTGTATGCCCAACTTTAGGAGCTAAAGAAACAATTGAAACATGTCGACGTTGTCACCATGAGAAATAAACAGTAGAAACAATAGTTTGGTTTTTATACAAATATTTACATATCTAGTAACTATTAATTAACTACTTAATCCCTAACAGATTGGATCACACCGATCTCTTGCCCCTTATCCAAAGATGGAGTGGCAAAGATGGGTAATTTAAATGAAGTTTAATTGAACCAATTCGCAATTATGATTGTTGGATGAAGAAAATGGACAGATAAAATATGTAGTTGGATTTATATGAAAACTGCTCAATTATATAGTAGTTTAGATGACATACGCGGGCAACCCTAAAATGCACATCTTCGGGTATAGAACGTAAATCTTAGATTATTTCAACTAAGTTTGGCAAACCCCTGCCAAATTAAGAAGAAGAATCTAACGTATACTTGAGAAACTCAAACATACACATGACTTTCACCGTTTCACGTACGTGATGATCGCCTTGACTGATAATCAATCCTAACTGTAATTTACGAACGTCTAGCCTGTGATTGTTTAATTAATTTTCTCATCATGTAGGAGCGCTAGCTACTATATACTATACGTCGGAGGTTAGGGGAATCCGTTCAATCCGGCCTGGTCAGCAGCACGCACACTGCACACATGGTTGGAAGCACGCACACGGCACACGGGACGACTTTGGACGAAGAAGCGCGCAGGCTCCGACTTCCGAGGCGGCGAGGAGAAGGAAACGGTTTCCCCGAGCGTGCGCGCCCGCCGTCGTGAGGGCCGCGTTGCCACGGCGAGGCAACGACGGACGCAGGCGAGGCGCAGCCGCACGCGCGCGCGGCTAGCTCGTGGCCCTCACGACGAGTTAGGCCTCACGCTCGCCGTCGGCTCGATCGTCGTCAAGCAAGCCGGCAGCCGGTTAGCTCGACCGCGTCGTCTACGTATTTGGGGAGCGCGGAGAGCGCGCCTCCTGCCGCCGGCGTTGCATGCATGCATGCGTTGCTAGCTCGATCCAGCCTTTTCTTCTTCCCGCCGTACTTAGGTTTTTTCTAATGTTCTTACGTACCGCCTCGTCGACGGCTCGACGCGCAGTGGTCGATCGATCGTGTGTGTCGCCGCGGCCCGTACGTCGCGATCGAGTTGGCGGCGCGGAGTAGGTTTTTTCTATGTTCTTACCGCCTCGTCGTCGTCGTCGACGCGCAGTGGTCGATCGATCGTGTGTGTCGCCGCCGCCCGTACCGCCGTACGTCGCGATCGAGTTGGCGGCGCGGCGGCGCTTGCCCGTTCGTTGCCCGCGGGATCGGCAACTTCGGTCCGGTTCTGCCGTTCGCTTGACGATCTAGAAAGAAAAGAGGCCCCTAACTTGAGACTCGCTGTTCGTTGATTTCCATTGCCCATCTGTAGTTCTAGACGACGACCAACAGCTAGACGGGAGTCGGGATGGGGGGCTTGGGGGTAGTGCCCTTCACGATGTACAGGCCATGGCCCCATGGCGCGCCGGCTGCGCGAGCGTTGACAGAGCATTGGATGGCCAAACATGCGTTTGGAACAAAAGAACCGTTCTATAAATATATATACGTGATCTCTATAGTCCTGAAAAGAGATTAAATATCCTTTCTTGCATGGAAAGGGATTCTATCGATAATACTGTGATAAAGAAGTCCGATCGATCCAAACATTTCTATCGAATGCCCTAACACCGCTCTTCCTTATCCACTCATTTCTTATGATATGAATGGAGTATTATATTTATGGATAGTTAGTGATTAATTACCTTACATGTATATGTAGTAAGATATTTTCGATAATGGAAATCAATCCAGCCTCTACATCCGAAGATGTATACGGCAAACAAAAGTCACACAGTCCTCAACAAAAGGACATTACAGTACAAACACCTAGAAGATCCTCAACAAAAGAGGAATGAAACAATGCAAAGATAAAAATGATTAAGCATTACAAAGTCTATTATTTAATTGCCATCCGTGATTGGCAAAACATGACAAGGTCACCTCTTCCAAAGATCGGCAAGCTTGGACGAAACCACTCATCTTCCTTTTGTAACAAGGCCCATTGCCATAGTCAATAGGATCCTCTGAAGATAACCTGCATACATGACATATCTTTGTATTTGTTAAAAACAATATCATTACGGCAAAGCCAAATCGTCCAAAGAAGGGCCACAGATCCAACAAAAAATCCTTTTCTTTATATTTAAAGAAATTTCATAAAGCCAATTGCCTAGTAAGTGAGAACAACTAGTAGGAGCTTTCAAACCAAGAGCAATTTGGACAATGCGCCAAACTGTTTTTGAAATATGACAATCAAAGAAAAGATGTTGAATTGTTTCATTGCCACTACAAAAGCAACAAAGCTGACTCCCCCTTCAATTACGCTTTGCAAGGTTATCTTTTGTTAGAATAATCCCTCTACCTAGGTACCACAAGAAAATTTTTATCTTTAAAGGTAGCTTTAACTTTCAAAGAAATCTGTTCATACCAGACGACTGAACTGAAAAGTGGCCACTCTTATATAACTTCCAACTAAAAATATATTTTTGAGTATTTAACTCAACATTAGCTAATCTATTGGCTAAACTTTACCAATCAATTAAATTTTGAGCCACTAATGCTCTTCGAAAAGAGACATTAAATGGTGAACTATTAAGAACACTAGCAACCGTATCATTTTTCTTGTGAACAATGGAGAAAAGAGATGGATACTGCTGCTTTAGTGGGATTTGGCCTATCCAAATATCTTTCCAGAATCTAATATTAGTACCAGCATTAACTATAAAATTCCCCACCTGAGAAATTCATATTTCACCTTCATAAGTCCTTGCCAGAAATGAGAATCCCTAGGTTTGGATTCAACCTGAGTTAGAGTCTTTGAATGTAAATATTTGGAACAAAGAAGCTGTTGCTAAAGACCATCTTCATTTAAAAGTTTAAAAAGTCATTTGCTTAATAGACATTTATTTTTGATATTTAAATCTTGAATTCCTAAACCACCTTGGTCTTTTGGTCTACAAAGAGTCTTCCATTTTGCCAGGCGATATTTTTTTTTATGCCCATCATATTGCCAGTAGAATCTAGATCTAAAATAGCCTTGTTTCTTAAGCACTACACGAGGAATCTCAAAGAAAGACATCATAAACATCGGGAGACTAGATAGAACTGAATTTAGTAGAACTAAACTCCCCTGAAGATAAATGCTTCCCTTTCCAGCTAGTTAATTTTTTTTCAAACTTTTCTTTCACTCCTTTGCAATCAGAATTACTCAGTTTCTTATGATGCATAGGAATACTAAGATATCTAAAAGGAGGTGAAGCCATTTCACAACCAAAAATTCTCGTATAATCTTTCTCAAAATCTTTGTCTGAATCATAGAGATAAATCTCAGTTTTATGAAAATTGATTTTTAAACCAGATAGGTGCTCAAAAACACATAATAATAATTTCATATTATGCGCATGCTCAATATCATGATCTAAAAATAATATGGTATCATCAGCATATTGTAAAATGGACAAACCATCCTCCACTAAATGAGGCACTACTCCATTAATAAGGCCTTCAGATTTTGCTCTTGAGATTAAAATGCTCAACATGTCTGCAACAATATTGAACAAAATTGGAGACAAGGGATCTCCTTGTTTTAATCCTTTTGCAGTTTGAAAATATGTTTCAATGTCATTATTAACTTTGATACCAACACTTCCTTTTGAAATAAACGTTGTCACCCAATTACACCACTTAGGTGTAAACCCTTTCATCCTTAAAGCTTGTTGTAAGAATGGCCATTTAACTTTATCATAGGCCTTCTCGAAATCAAGCTTTAACACTACTCCATTCAAATTTTTCGTATGTAGCTCATGAATAGTTTCATGAAGGATAATAACTCCTTCCATGATATTTCGACCAGGCATGAACGCAGTTTGACTTGGTTTGATAATCTTATCCGCTACCCGCTTAATTCTATTAACGCCCACTTTAGTAAAAATTTTAAAGCTGACATTAAGTAAACAAACAGGTCTATATTGCTGAATTTTTTTTGCATCATGAACTTTGGGGAGTAAAGTTATAATACCAAAGTTTAGTTTATGAAGCGGTAATCTCTCCATGAAAAGGCCCTCAAACATAGCCATAAGATCGCCTTTAATAATATCCTAGAACACCTGACAAAATTCTGCCGGAAAACCATCCAGGCCAGGTGCTTTTTTTTTCCATTTGAAAGACGGCATCCTTTACCTCTTCTTCTGAGAAAGGTTGAATAAGTAAATCATTCTCCATCCTACTCACTTGTGGGATGTCATTGCAGAAAGAATAAGTAAATCATTCTCCATCCTACTCACTTGTGGGATGTCATTGCAGAAAGATTCAATCATCGTAACGTGATTAGCTTCATTCGGCCCAAAAAGTCCTTTATAATAAGAAGTAATAAAACTTTTAAGCTTCTCGGTCTCTACAATTGTACCATCATCTTGCTGAAGTTGAAAAATACGATGCTTCCTATATTTCCCATTTGCGACTAAATGAAAGTATTTAGTATTATTATCTCCTTCGAGCAAGTGACGTACTTTAGATCTTTGATACCACTTAATTTCCTCTTCCCACAATAAATGCGTCAAATTTCCTTTTAACTGATTTTTCAGAGTTAATTCAACGTCTGAAAGAGTAGTGGTTTTAGATATTTAGATTTTTTTTATCTAAAACTTCAATTTGAGCTACCAGGTCTTTCTTTATTTTTTTAATGGTAAATTTTATGGAAAGGAGTCGTACGTGTTTATATAAGCCTTCCTAATTTCAACGTTTAAGGTCTTGTGCTAGTATAAACTTGTGTTCTACATAAAAAGTTGTAGACAATTTTGATGCATATCTTTTTTTAAGACAACTTTTACCATGTGAGCAATACATGATTTTATAATATTTTTTAAGTCATCTTCAACGTTTGAATAAGACGAATGGTCAAAGGCATAACAAAAAATCAAAAGCGTCAAACAAAAAAAAACGGAGGTAGTATATTTTTTGCTACAGTGTTGATATAGGGATAGCATCAGAGATGCCCTTAGTGCATGGCATATTTCAGGGCGACGCCACCTCTCATGGACCCTGGTAATGTGCATTTTTCGAGATCCTTTTATACTCGCATGCTTTTATATTCTTCATAGAAAGTTGTAGAGAAAATTCAAGACACGTTTTTCATGTAGAGAACTTTTCATTTGAGCAACATATAAAAATTATTATTGTATTGCCTTCTCTTCCATGGGGCTAGCCCATCCTGACGGTGGTCCGACATGTCTTTGGGTTAGGTCGGGCCTTTCTTTTAACTCTCGGGGCTAACCTAGCCCAAAATGAAGAGATGGCTGGTCTAGGCTAACCCATTTTGCATCGGCCGGGGACACGATGGTCCTAGCCTAGACCATCCCAATCCCCAACTATAATGTGGTACCTTTTTTCATATTCATTTACAAAATTGTTTCATATCAGCCGTCTAAAAATAGATGAATTGAAATCTCCATCAACCTATTCACACTATTAAATAATTAAATCTAAATATGTTCGATGCTATAAAAAAAAGTTTATGTACTATTTTGATACATACCTTTGGTTCTATAGGTGAGCTCTTGTCTCCATCAACTTATTTGCACTAGTAAATAATTAAATATACATATGTTTGATGTTGTAAAAAGTGTGAAATTTGAATTTAAAATGTTTATGTACAGTATTTTGATACATACTTTTGATTTTACAGGTGAACTATTGTTTCTTTTAAATTAAATTGTATTAACTAGAAAATATTGATTTTTAATTGTAACATCGAACTATATGTAAATTTAGTTACTGGCTAATATAAGAGACGTCGACTGTCGAGTGATGAGAAGTCGCACCCTTTATTTATGTTTAGAGTTTCATGCTAATCACAAAGGCGCTTGATGTTTAATCTTTGGTATGTATTTTTCCTATTGTACAATTGAGCGACATGTTTTAGTAGTTCCTATATATTTTAATCCTAAAGAAAGAATTTTACATGCCTAGACATATCACAATTCTACGTTTTTCTATTCCTATAGATTTTAGAATCCTTCAAGTCGGTCTAGTTTGGAGTACGTGAAAACGGAAAAGACGGTGGACCAAGTAATTATGGGGCGGTCGATCGCGTTGGCCACTAATGAATTCCGGATACACGTTTTCCCGGAGCTCGCACATGATCAATGGTGACCGTTCCTTGGCGAAATAGTCCCGCATCGTCGGTGCCTAATCCAGCACAATTTTTTTTCTCTTCGACGACCGATAGAGTATGTGTGCATGAGTCGACAGCACGTTTGTGAACGGGAGGTCGTCAAATAACCTAATAAAAATAGGGTTTGGCAGATTCTTAACGATCAAAATGGGTGAACCCACACTGTGTATGTTTTTTTTAAAAAAAAAACACTTCAATCTGCAACCATAGAACATTTGCGACGCAACTCCAAATAAAAACTTACACCTCCTATTTAAAACAGTATAAAGAGCATCTTACACTTCTTTTATTTGTATGAGAACCTGTATCATGTGTGGTATACAATATTTATCAGTACATGAACACCTAAATTCAACTTCTTCCACTACACTATTAGTGTTGATCCAAGTAGAATCAGTATAAATAAGGTTACTATTGCCATTTTTGGAAGAAACACAAAAAAAAACTTAGATGTGTTGTTGCTCAGTATTAACTGGCACATATTACTAATTATATGTGTCGCTTTTGGCAACGAACTGTCACATATACAAATGTGTTGGATCGTGTAGGGAGACAGAGTATATAATCTATTTATATGTGCCGGTTCTAACAACAAAGTGCAACATATATAAATGTGTCATGAGGTATATAATCTATTTATGTTTGACGGTTCTGACTGGCTGGCACGTATCAATATTTTTTTACGTGATTTTGATACACATATGCCAATTTGTAGCTACAACCGGCATATGTAGTGCTTCATCTGCTGAGACATACTCGCGGAGGCATTTTCAACCCATCACATCTCCCACACCCCATTCCACATATCTCCTTCCCTCTAATGTGCACCACCGTAACCCATTCTCCGTTCCACTGCTCCGATCTCCGTGTCTAGATATCTAAACGTCCATTCCACACCCATGTGCTATGGCATCCTCCCTATCTCTTCTGTTGTCAGTGCTACCCTCTCCGGTCTCCACCGGCCTCGCCGATGGACCCATATCCGCCTATCGCGTCGACGCCACCTCAGTTCTCTCCGCTCGCGCCACATTGTTTGTCTTCGCCATGTCCACCATGGCCTGTTGGCAATCCAATGGCTCCCGAGGATAAGGCGTCGGCCGCCGGCGAGGAGCCTTGTATGGAGGAGAACACGTTGGCTGCCGCCAGCCCGCCAGCACCGTAAAAAATGGGATGAGAAGGTGTTGATTCCCAAGTGGCAGCGATCCACGTCGTCGGATGACTACGCGAAGGTCGATATGGTTTCGAAGGCATCGGTTTCTGGTCCCACCGGCTCTCCAGAGCCGGAGGAAAAAGTTTAATTCGTCCGAAGGCGCCGTCACAGGCTCACAGCGTCATGTTCCTCTACTCGTTGCAGCCTCTATAAAAATCCATATCTCGGCAACGCCTAACGCGCTCCAGAAGTATTCCACACACTCTCCTCATAGCCTGAAATCGCCCAAGGGAAAGAGCAGCAGGCTGCGAGTTCACGCGCGATGGACACCGCTGCCGTGAGACCGTCGCTGTCCAAGAAGCCCTCGCCGTCGTTCCGCCTCCGGAACGGCAGCCTCAACGCGCTGCGCCTGCGCCGGGTGTTCGACCTCTTCGACCGCAACGGCGACGGCGAGATCACCCTCGACGAGATGGCCTCGGCGCTGGACGCGCTCGGCCTCGGCGCCGACCGCGCCGGCCTGGAGGCCGCCGTCGGCTCCTACATCCCCGCGGGCGCCGCCGGCCTCCGCTTCGACGACTTCGAGTCCCTCCACCGCGCGCTCGGCGACGCGCTCTTCGGCCCCATCGCCCAGGAGGTGCCCCCCAAGAAGGGCGGGGACGACGAGGAGGGGGAGATGAAGGAGGCGTTCCGCGTGTTCGACGAGGACGGCGACGGGTTCATCTCCGCGGCCGAGCTCCAGGCCGTGCTCAAGAAGCTCGGCCTGCCCGAGGCGCGGAACCTGGCGACGGTGCAGGAGATGATCTGCAACGTCGACAGCGACCGCGACGGCCGCGTCGACTTCGGCGAGTTCAAGTGCATGATGCAGGGGATCACCGTGTTGGGCGCTTGACAGCGGCAGCGGCGGCGGCGGCGCGCCCGGCCCCGGCCTAATTCCTCCTCATCATGTATGTATCTAGCTAGGAAGCACCCTTGTGCTCCGCGATTCTTGGCCGTGGAGTGGATTCTTTCTATTATTGACTTGATCTGCTTGTAGTCTTGAGGATTTTGCGTGGCCAAATGTACCATTTTTATTTTATGTGCTTTGTTTGATCACTGATTTCTTCAACTTGTTCTGGTATGAAAGAAGAACGTTGACTATACCTTTCCCCTCAAAAGCTTTCCTTTCCTTAAAAAAAGGTTTTTTTCTTTCCTCACTTTCTTGGTGCTTTCCTACTCCTCCTACCATTATTGACGTACCAAGTTTCGTCGT
This sequence comes from Raddia distichophylla, assembly GCA_005191435.1. NCBI lineage: Eukaryota > Viridiplantae > Streptophyta > Magnoliopsida > Poales > Poaceae > Raddia > Raddia distichophylla. The sequence continues at coordinate 557,149 of SPJY01021785.1, forward strand.
TTGGAAAGTTCCTTAGAAAGAAAAAAAAAATTGCTGTAAGATGTAGTAAAGAATACCACTGCTCATGTCTCTATGTTCCTCCTTTGCATAGAAATTTGGCATGCCACTTGGTCTTTCTTCTGACAACGTTTACAACTTGTTAATACCAAGGAGACACATGCACGATATGCTCACATGGACTTGGGCCATTTGGCTCTCTTGTCAATGGAATAGTGGTGGAGTAGTATCTAAGCACATGAAGGGTTTATACCAGCCAAATGTGTTTCTTGTGAGAAAAACCTACCACATGTTGAGAAAAGCTGCATCCACATGTTTCTATGGTATATACTATTGCGTGCTTTGCTTTTTCAGTCAGGTCCTCATCCCCCCAAGCAATGTTTACTTGTTTTGATTCTGCAGATTCCAAAGCCCCGGAAGATCGGACGAGAGGACAATATCCCTATATCGTTTCAGGCTTTAAATTTTATAGTGTTGTGTTGGTTTCGGTCATAGGCAATCAGTGTGTTGGTCAGAAATGCAGGCAATGACTGTAATTTCCGTGTGTTCTAACTTGGCTTTCATCCTTCACTGATGTAACCATGTAGGTGTTCTGTATCTGTTGTCTTGTCTCATGTCTGTGCCTGATAATCTGATAGGCTTTGAATATCAGAACATGGGACATTCTATCTCAGATTTAATGTTAATTAAATCACAAGTATTTGGCATTTGAGATGTGTGTCGGTCAAAACTTTAAAACTTGAGGTATGAATTTATTTAAAAATATTTAGATTGGCTACACAAAATAGTATATGTAGATTTATTTCCAAAATTTTTTAGATTGCGCGATCGAGAAACCAACGCCACCACCTCCTCTACTCCAGCACCTCGCCGGTGTCTTTGGTGCCCTGATGGTCCTCCATGACGGTACAATGCCGTGTGTTGCTACCTCGACGGCCACGAGGCATTTTGGGTTCAAGTATCCGTTAAGGTTTTGGCATTCATTGGGTTCGGGTATGGACTTGAGTTTGTGTCCATGTAACAGTTCAGATTTCGGATTCAGGTATGCAATTTGGGTTCTGGGTTTGGGTTTGATGGAGGTGTACTTGGAGGGCCGGTGGGTTTGGACACCCATTGGGCTTGGGTATGGGTTTTGGTTTGTGCCCATGTAGTATTTAGGTTTTGGGTTTGGGTTTGAGGAAGTGTACCCGGAGGGCCGGAGGTACTCGACCCAATTTCTATTCCTAATTGGATCTCCTGTCAATTAGCAGTGTCATGAACAAGAGCCACCCAAATATTCCAATTTTCGGTGATGTTTTTTCCTGTTGGTTAGACTTTTCATATGACTATTAGTAGTTGAGTCATCTTAATACGTTATCAGGGCAAACCTCCAAATTCTTCTCTGTTCTGAACTTCTGATTGACGTCGCCAGTTTGTTTGCATCGTTATTGTTACGGCAATGACTAGGAACCATGTGTGCATTATTGATTCACATGGTGGTTCAGAAATAATTTAGGACCTGAGCATCTGTTAGTTTCTCAACCAACATACATGCATTTTCATCCGTGAAGAAAATGCGCCACCAACCTTGAGTCCATAACAGAACAAAGATTTATCAAAACAATACTACCGCTTATTTGGTATTACCAAAAGTACAGCAACCTCTGCAACTAATGTAGCTAATTGTACTCTCACAACCTCAAGGGCTACATGAACATAGTAAAAATTAACAGTTACATTCATCGCTTACATGGAAGAAATTTTACATTACTCTTATAGATTACCACTTATCTAAGTCGTGCCATTGCTGGACTTTGGAGGTAAGAAGGGCTCCCACCATCCAAAGTCGTATTTAGGGTATGGAGCTGTCCATTTCTCTGGCTTCTCAAATTTCAACTCGACAGGGTTAGAAGCCAATGCTTCTTCAAGTGTTTCTGCATCAAACTGCTCCGCTAAGACCCTGTCTAGTCTCAACTTCATGAACCTGACAGGAAAAAAGGAGATAGTCATGAATATCAATGTATCATTGAGGATTTCTTACTGCATCAGTGTTATTCAAACTGAAAAGTAGGCAACCGTACTATCAGCTACTAAAGATCAACATTGAGGTACATGCTGATTATCTTTTATGGTTTGGCTTATGACTATCAAATTGGATAGATATAAGCTGGGCAATATGGTCGTGAATATTCATGTTATGTAGGCGCAACACTTTTTTTTAGCAATAGAGCATGAGGTCATGTCGGCACCAAGTGAAAAGTCAACAACACAGTGGGATGCACGCAGTCACATACAGCATCCTCTTTAGGCCTTGTTCTTTTCGGCGTATTGTACCGTTGCTTATTACTGTAGCATTTTTTTGTTATTTTTATATAGCTTATATGTTGTGATAATTCGTAACGATTTTTTCGTGGCTTTCAGTAGTCCTTCCAAAGATTCTAAAACTATTTTTTAATTATTTTTTATAATATTTAGACCTTTTTAATTTGCTACAGTATGACGCCAACGCAACGATACGCTGAAAAGAATTTTTACAATACTATGGTACAGCAAGGTTACTGTTTCTTCTTCACTTGCTTACCTACTAATGTTTCTTCTTCACTTGCTTTCCTACTAAAGGACAACGTTTTGGGATGCAAGTCACAGGTGACTGGCTCCTATCCAGCAAGTGAATGGAGGAAACGAGAAGACGTTTCGAGGTGCTACTATCTAACAATATCACGAATCATGACACGGAAAAACAAATCCAAGTATCATAGCAAGATCTAAGAGGGCTAAATCCATTGTTGCTTGAAATTTCAAAGATATGTCGACATTAAGAAAAAACTTTAAGAGTTAGGGTGTAATCGGATGCTATTCAGATCATTTTCTCACCTGAATTAGTATTCTTATTTTTGGTAAGTTGGTGTTTGAACGCATTAAAAATCTATATCATATTCATTCTCTATCTATTTTCTTTTTTGGATAATTCTACTTATTTGGATATCCATATACACCGTACAGTCATAGGCTTCCTTCAAATGACTGAAACTGGAGCCAAATACTAGAAATGTGCCCCATAAACACATCAGAGTGGACCCTGGACGTGAGCACAAGAGATGATACTGCTAACAGTAATTTTCCCCACTGAACATTGCACTCAAACCTGACTAGTCACATTATCTAGACATGTCTGACTCTAGAAATATGAAGTTTTCTGGAAGCGCATCCTTGAATGAGCTAAAGCAGTCGTTTTTTATCATTCCTCTTTTCCCACCAGATCAGCATATTCAAAGGTTGAAAGTTGAAACTGGAGCAGATGCACATTATTTGAAGGATCATCAAGGAGGTAAACCTTTACTTGAATCCACATTTTTGAGCGAACACTGTTGTCTGTTGCCGACAATAAATGTCAAGCAGGAATCAGATGCGAATTGCTTTGAAAAACAGACAACAGTGTTCCTATGTAGTATAGGAAACTTAGAAATGTGGATTGGAAAACAGTTGAGGAACGCTTTGAAAAAAGACTCAGTAGCTGGAAAGGAAAACATCTATCTTCGGGAGGGCGACTTACATTGATAAACTCAGTGCTTAGCAGCCTTCCTATGTATATGATGTCATTCTTTTCAATTCCAAAGGGAGTTGTTAGAAAACTTGATTACTTTCGTTCTAGGTTTTATTGGCAAGGTGACGACCACAAAAGAAAATATCGCCTTGCCAAATGGTCCGTTTTGTGCCGACCTAGAGATCAAGGTGGCTTGGGTATAGTTGATCTTGAAACTAAAAATACAGCGCTCCTTAGTAAGTGGCTGTACAAGTTACTTACATCCGAGGGTACCTGGCAGCAACTTATTCGAAACAAATACCTTGGATCGAGGCCAATTACACAAGTTCAATGGAAAACAGGGGACTCACATTTTTGGGCTAGTCTCATGAAAGTAAAGGGAGACTTTCTTCGGTTTGGCATGTTCTTAGTCAAGGATGGCTCTCAGATCAGATTTTGGGAAGACAAATGGCTTGGTATTAGCCCTCTTTGTGAGCAATATCCATGTTTATATAATATCGTCCGACATAAGCATGCTACAGTGGCTGATGTTCTCAGCTCTAATCCGCCAAACATTTCATGGCGAAGAGATCTTGTTGGGCCAAAATTAGTAGCTTGGAATACTTTGTTACCTCGTATTGCTAATGTGTCTCTTATACAAGAACAAGATGAATTCCGATGGAACTTACATGCTAATGGTGAATTCTCTGTGAAATCTCACTACCTTGCATTGATTCATTGTGATATCCCTAACATAAACAAATGGATTTGGAAATTGAAAATACCGTTAAAGATTAAGATTTTTCTTTGGTATCTTAAACGAGGGGTCATTCTTACCAAAGACAACCTTCTTAAGCGAAGATGGCAAGGTAGCAAAAAGTGTTGCTTCTGTTATCATGATGAGACAATACAGCACTTATTTTTTGATTGTCAGCTTGCTAATGTAACTTGGTCTATTGTTTGGACTGCCGTGGGTCTGCCTAAACCCTGTGGTGTTTCACACATGTTTGGTGCTTGGCTTCGGGGTGTTAGGAATGATTTGAAAAGATTAATCCTACTAGGGGCGACTGCTACTTGTTGGTCGCTATGGCTATGTAGGAATGATATGGTTTTTGACAAAAAAACATCTCTATTCTCCTATGCAGGTTATATACCGTATTATCCATTGGTTGCAAGCTTAGGCTATCCTCTAGAAGCCGTCTTCACAGGATTTGGTTGGGCTATTTTCCAGAAGGCGTCATTTGGAGCGAGTGGCCAAGGTTTTTTTTACCCAGGCACATGGGTGGCGGTCTAGTCTTTGGATTGATAGTCATTAGTGTGCTTGTCTTTTGTGTTTCCTTTGGCTGTTTGCATTTTATTATGCAGAGGTCGAAAGAGATCTCATATGCGAATTGCTGACACAAGCCAATACTGGTTATAAAAGTTTCGCTGTTTCACATTTGCATCGAGAAGTTAGCACAGAAGATTTCAGTCTTTTTTTTTTGGGTGTTGCATACCGATGGCTATGGCCATATGGGGAATTTTTTTGGATAACCGAAAGAACTTACGGCCTATGCACACAACTAGAGATGCATAAGACCATGGCCACGTGAGGAATAGCTCCCATCATAATTCATAAAGCGATTACTTACAAGTACTCGCGCGATCGTGCATAAATGCAAATGAAATAGCGTGGGCACAGGACACTTACGTGATCCAGTGGCCATCGGTGGAGACGAGCGCGACGGCGGGGCGCTTGAGGCGCTTGGAGATGTTGGGGAACTTGTCGAGGAACTTGGGCTCGACCACGAGCCAGAAGTCGCGTTCCTTGTTGCGCTCCTCGTAGTTGCGCAGCTTCTCCTTGAGCTGCTCCTGGAAGTGCTCCTCCTCGTCCAGCATGAACTTGGCGTTCGCCACCAGGAAGTAGTACGTCTTGGCCTTCTCCTCCTGCGCACCCAGACGGCGGCGCGGCCGCCGCAAAATTTGAGCGAGAAATCCACCTTGCGAGGGGTGAGACTAAAATGCGACCACTTACCTGCTCGAGAGGTTCGGGGGAGCCTTGCTGGTCGGAGTCTACGGCGACGGCGCGAGGGACGCTCCCGGGGAGCCTCGCCGGCGGGCGGGAGACGGCGACTGCGACGGCGTGGGGAGGCCGACCAGCGGGCGCGAAGGCGGCGTGGGCGCGGGGGAGAGCGGGCCAGGGCGGCGCTAGGGTCGCGCAGGGGCGGACGGACATCGTCGCGGGGGCTGGGCTGGGCTGGGCTCGGCGCGCGCCGCCGACGAGGTTGAACTGTCGCGGGAGCTATTCACGTCCAAGAGGATAGAGGAGACGAACGGAAGCACGGAGAGCCTTATCTGCACGACTGCACGACGCAGGGAGCAGCGGCGCAGGGCACCTACTTGGCGCCTTGCCGAAAAACAAGAAGTAACAGACTTCATAAATTTGAAATTTGCGTCAGCTTATTTCAAATTAGTTTAGTTTATATAGAAACAAATTTGTTTTGTTCTATACATTAATTACTCACTCCGTTCCAAATTGTAGTTCATTGCTGATTTTTGAACACGTTTTTTGACCATTCGTCTTATTCCAAAATTAGTACAAACATGTAAAAATATAAGTCATACTTAAAGTATGTTTAATCATAAATTAAATAACAACAAAATAAATAATATTTACGTATATTTTTTGAATAAGACGAATGGTCAAATAGAATATCCAAAAGTCAACCGTGAACTATAATTTGGTGGAGGGAGTACTAATATTGATGAAATGTAATAAAGATGTAATGGTGACGGGCTGACGGCTGTATGGTGAGTTTTTTTTTTTTTTTCAAAAAATGACACTAGCGATGGTAAAGCCTAAAAGGCGATTAGTGATCTAGCTAGTGCATGTGCTGACAGGCCTTCGATCCATCTTATCACGGACACAAATAAAGAACATGGGCTTCAGCTGGGCCATCGGTCTATCTATATGGATCATGTTTGTGATTTGACCCACTTTCCACTTAAAATGAAAGATAAACACAATCCTTTTTTTTCGAAACAGGCTGTTATGTCCGGAGAGCAGCAATATGATGGCTCCAAATTGATACAAGATAGAGGATACAGTAGAAGAGAATTAGCGGAAGGATTGGGAAGCAACAGGTCGGATTTGGGTAGAGAAGAGACTTGGGGTCGGGGAGGAAGATGAACGGTAGACGAAGATGAAGCCAAAGCTATTCTGTTCGATGCCTCCATCATCAGCGAGCGATCCTTCTGGTTGTGTCGTGCTTCCCTCTTATCGGTTGGGCCAAAAGTCTAGGCCGAGTGCCAGTCCATTTTATATCCAGCCCACGCTCTAAGGCCCATATCCATGACACAGGGTCACAGGCGAGAAACAATGTTTTAAGTTCTTACATGAAAGCGAACTAAGATCATACCACCTGATCATCAAACCCAGCCTCATAAGTCACAACCATGCTACGAACCCAACAAAACATAACTCCATAACAGCAGCATCCGTTTGGAAAGTGATCAGTTGTTTCCAAAGAATCACCATATTCAGGTAGTTTCCGTATAATTTTATGTTTATGTAACTCCATAACAGCAGCATCCGTTTGGAAAGTGATCAGTTGTTTCCAAAGAATCACCATATTCAGGTAGTTTCCGTACAATTTTATGTTTATGTTTTATGTAGTTTATTATCAGGTGTTTCATATATGATTTTTTAAAAAAAAAATATGTAGTTTCAAAAAGTTTTATGTGGTTTTACATAATTTGAAAAGGTTTCATATAGTCTGTAGAAAAGTTTCATGTAGTTTTCTTGTGACATCATCATGATGCATGCTGACGTTAGACATGCATTTGTGTATAAATTGACTCGCTGAAAATCCACTTCCTAGCATTTCTGATTTCATAACACAAACTGCCTTCTGTTGTATCGTGCGCATCAGTAGATCCACGTGTTCAAGAATCATATCCTTCATGCCTTCGTTATTATGCAAACTAGCATAACTCACGCGCTTCGCGCGTGGGCGAAGCCCCGTGTGGCTTCTATAATGGGGAGAACATCGTTAGCAATGCAGACTAAGCTAGGACAAAGGTGTATATAGGACTGTGTCGATGGGGAAATGTGTCTTTTGAGTTCAGCAGTAATACAGAGCCAAACATTAGTAATTGAAAATGTATGCGAACAATAAGGAAAAAATAAATTAAACTAACTTTCTGGATGAAATGGTGAAGCAAATAAGCAACAAAAAAAATGCATCCAACAAAATTGCGTACATATGTGGTGAATGGAATAAAAAAAAACTAAATCCAATCGTAGATGAAATCTAATTGTAAAAACAGCAATATGTAACCGCCCCCAGTACGAGGTGAATCACAACCCGATGCAGTCAGAGCCGCAAGAGAACGTGTGAAATCAATGCTTTACCCATGACGTATTCCTTGCGACAGTGTAAGCGTTGTCTTGACAAGTGCAGAACCGACGCTTGGAGTATCCGTTGCGATGAGAATCGGCTTACGATGGGCTTGCCCGTTGCGATGAGAATCGGCTTACGGTGGGCAGGACTCCGTTGGTGGCGCACTACCTTGACTTAACCGAACTGTGAAGGTCAGTGCCGGGCAAAGGCAAGAAATCATACGCGGGTGAAGTGAATTGGTCTCCGGGCATGCGCGGAGCGTGCCCGGAAAGAAAGGGATGCGGACATTGGTTTCGGTGGGGAAGCTTGAAACCTCGCCGCGACCATCACCGGAGTCCGACGTTCCCCGTTCCTGTATTTCCTGCAAAAGACAAACAAGAAACGAGCCAGCAATGGGAAAAAGAAAGTAAGGACAGGCTCTAAGAAGAGTAAAGCGAGTTTTGAAAAAAAACGGTAGGACGCCAACCTAACTCCTAGCTCCCGTTGTGCATCTGCTCGAAAACCTGAGTTTGCGAACTTGAACAGGTGCACAAGCCAAAGAGCCACACCCTAGCCCACAGTACGGACGATGCATGAAGACCTGAATTTGCGGATTCAAGCACGTGCGTAGAGAGATAGAGCGACACCCATATCCTGACCGACTCGTTCCAGGAACTGCTCGTTAACGTAAGTTAGGCGATTCCGAAGGTAACCGAACAAGGAAAGTGCCTCTGCCGCGGAGGGCTTACGAGAGCAGGCTTTGCCGAGTGGTTGTGCCGTGAGCGGTAAGTGCCTCTGCCGCGGAGGGCTTACGAGAGCAGGCTTAGCCAAGTGGTTGTGCCGTGAGCGGTAAGTGCCTCTGCCGCGGAGGGCTTACGAGAGCAGACTTAGCCGCAAGGCTGGAAGCCGTGTTACGTAACTCTGAGTTTAGGAACTCGTTGAAACAAGATACGGGCAGGGAAACTCTGAAGATCGCGGAGTCAAGAGTTCGCAAGACAAGACAGTCTGAGAAGACGAGTGGTGAGAAGAGCCGCAGAGGGCCGCGAACATTCACCGACAGTTGAGATATCGATCCCAAGTCGATTAAGGTTCTTTAAAGAGGGAGATAGGATACACGCCGAACAACACGAACAGCAACCAGCGACGAACAGGGAGACAAGGATTTTTATCCTAATTCAGGCCTCTCGGAAGAGATAATAGCCCTACGTCCAGCTTTTCTTTATGTCAAAGAGAATTACAGGAGGAGGCTCGACGAGATGAATAAGTCTCGGCGAGGCTATGAGTGTACAATATGTATTATGCAAAGACTTCGTGCCCTCTACGCGCCGTAGGGGCTCGGTTTATATAGTGTTGAGGAACCGACCTACCGAAGGATAATCGGGCCAGGCTAACTACAAAATCGTAACTAACTCATACCATGCCAAATACATCCTACGGCAGATAAGGTAAACTCCAATTCTTGAGGATCACGACTCCTAATCCAATCCGGGAAACCACGTCCGGGTCTTCACGTAGCTGTGCAGAACTCTTACTCGAGTCGGACTCGAACACGATGCATTGGGCGCCATGGATCATACCGATCAGGGGGTTGTTCGGTACGACGCTCATGGGCCTAATAGAACCTTTTAGGGAGCTGGGCCCTGGTAGGCTGTTCGGTTGGGCTGTCAGGAAGTGGGCCATGGCAATGGGCCGTGATTTTATCCCCGACAATAACGGTAGAAACCTGATGAACCATGGCAACCTGAGGACGAAACTTGAGATTTTAGAAAGTTTTCGAGAGTAAGAGCCAAGTTTCGATAGTACAAATTCAAGTTTCGGTAGGCAATATTCAAAATTTCAGTGGGCAAAACTTAAGTTTTAGCACAAAAAAGCGAAGTTTTCAAAAATCGTGAAACCCTAGGTTTCGTGCAATCTGACAATGAAACCTGAGGTTTCAGAAAGCGTCTTGAGAGTAAGACCCAAGTTTCAATAGTGTAAAGTTCAAATTTTGGTAGGCAAAGATCCAAGTTTCAGTAGTAGAGAAGGTACATTTTCATAGGGCGTAGCCCCCAGAGTTCAAGACAGAGAAGAGAGAAGGTTTCATATGTGCAACTCCAAGTTTCGAGCACACAAATCGTAGTTTTTCAGAGACAAACCTCAGGTTTCGAGTCTGAAATGGGATGGGTCTCCTTCTGGCCTCCTTCTTCTCCAGATCCGACGAGACCCTGCCCCTTGCTCACCGGATCCTGCGGCACAACGGCGAGCTTGACACCCCCCGTGCTCCCTCATCATCCTGGTCGCCGGCCCCCTCCAGATCTGACGGCGGCCCTTGAAGCACGGCAAGGGGGAGCTCCCCCCCACGTGCGCGCGGGCGTGAGGAGGACGGGGCGGCACCGGCCGTCGGGCGAGGGAGGAGGTGGTGGGGCGGCACCGGCGACGGCGGAGGGAAGGAGGCGCGAGGCGTGGGAGGAGGAGGCGCTGCGCTGGGCGACGGCAAGGAGGCACGGGAAGAGGCGATGGAGGGGATGCGACGGCGAGTAGGCGCGGAAGGACAATGCGACGGCGAGGAAGGCGCGGGAGGAAGAGTAGCGCGAGCGAGCAAGCGACGCGAGCGAGGAGGAGCACGAGGGAGCGAGCGAGCGCGAGTGAGCGAGGAGTCCGGACGCGCCGAACCTCCGGGCTCAAGCGTTTCCCCGGTAATAAAGATGTAGTAATAGTGACGGGCCGACGGCTGTATGGTGAGTTTTTTTTTCCCCAAAAAATGACACTAGCGATGGTAAAGCCCAGAAGGCCATTAGTGATCTAGCTAGTGCATGTGCTGACCGGCCTTTGATCCATCTTATCACGGACACAAATAAAGAGCATGGGCTTCAGCTGGGCCATCCGTCTATCTATAAGGATCATCTTTGTGATTTGTGATTTGACCCACTTTCCACTTACAAGGAAAGATAAACACAACCCTTTTTTTTTTTCGAAACAGGCTGTTATGTCCGGACAGCAGCAATACGATGGCTCCAAATTGATACAAGATAGAGGATACAGTAGAAGAGAATTAGCGGAAGGATTGGGAAGCAACAGGTCGGATTTGGGTAGAGAAGAGACTTGGGGTCGGGGAGGAAGATGAACGGTAGACGAAGATGAAGCCAAAGCTATTCTGTTCGATGCCTCCATCATCAGCGAGCGATCCTTCTGGTTGTGTCGTGCTTCCCTCTTATCGGTTGGGCCAAAAGTCTAGGCCGAGTGCCAGTCCATTTTATATCCAGCCCACGCTCTAAGGCCCACATCCAAGACACAGGGTCACTGGCGAGAAACAATGTTTTTAGTTCTTACATGAAAGCGAACTAAGATCATACCACCTGATCATCAAACCCAGCCTCACAAGTCACAACCATGCTTCAAACCCAACAAAACATAATTCCATAACAGCAGCATCCGTTTGGAAAGTGATCAGTTGTTTCCAAGGAATCACCATATTCAGGTGGTTTCCGTACAATTTTATGTTTATGTTTTATGTAGTTTATCAGGTGTTTCATATATGATTTCAAAAAAGTTTCATGTAGTTTCAAAAAGTTTTATGTGATTTTTGAAAAGGTTTCATATTGTCTTTAGAAAAGTTTCATGTAGTTTTCTGCCGACGTCATCATGACACATGCTGACGTTAGCCATGCATTTGTGTATAAATTGACTCGCTGAAAATGCTAGAGATGATCATCCACTTCCCAGTTCAAGAATCATATCCTTCATGCCTTCGTTATGCAAATACCATGTTAGCACATAGCCTCTCATGTAAAAATATGTTCATACCCTTTCCTTTTTTACCTACACTTTGTTCAGTTAATCTCATTTCTGTTTACATGGGAACACACATAATGAATTGAGCCAACCTTGTGAGGTAGCTAGAACCATCTCCAATGAAGTGCTAGGTGCCCCTTTTCAATACTTCACGTTGCACTATATTTTTTCCACGAGTGTCGGCAGCCTTATGTTGCATCCCATACTTATTAGCAACCGTCTGGTGCAGTCACTGCGCGTTGACCCTTCTAGTATTCTCTACTGTCGATTGCATGGACAAATCTAGTTTTGCTAGCCTAGCCATGGCCCATGCCCATGAGCTCCTCTGCTCCCCAATTATGCTAGCTTTCTTATGAATGCCAGCTGCTACATACTTAGGAATCATACATTCCAATCGAAACAACCTGCATTGTTTAAAAAAAAATACCTACATCGCTCACAATGGAATCTAATTGGCAAGTGTTACGTTTGCGTATCGATCATTGTGGTTGGGTCTCAATGTGGAGGCATGTAACCGGCTGTCTTAGCAATTTGGCGTAAAGGCATGGTTTTTGTTTCCATGGTTTCCCCCAATTTGATGTGGTCTTGTAACCTTGCACATTGATTCATCGTTGCAAGGGATCATGTGTGAACCTCGTATATTAGTCATGAGCAGTGCACAGTCTTGCAGGTCGTGCCTCGTTATGATTCAAGGACGGGATAAACTAGCTTCTCGCAAGCATGCATGCTCAATTATGTCTGTGATCTATCAGCGCCCCTGCACATCATGGCGCTTGTATTTATCTTGTAAGATGATTCAGGTGTGGCGACCATGAATCTTGGTGCATTGGTGCCCTTTGCTTTCTGCCTCGGCTACACTGGGTAGAGCTTAAAACATGGGAACATGACCAGTGCATATGTGTTGGGCTACTCGGCTTTACTATATGGGATAATGGAAATGTGACTTATCCCCTTTGCTCAACACCGAATTTCTCTATTAGAGGACACAGACGGGAGAGTTTTACCTCCCCACAAGATAGATAGGAGATGTAATTAGGAGAATATATTATCCATAAATTGACAGGGATAGGAACGAGGGGGTGGCAGGGATAGAGTACCTTTCCTTGTTGAGGAATGGTCTCGTTGTGATACGTGCTCATGTTCGCTTGATTATGCTGTGTGCTTACTAGCAAATCAGGCATGCGAACATTTGTGTGCACCAGCTTAATTTCATTCTCGATAGAATCAGAGGAAGATATTATTTAAAGAGGTTAATTTGGTTTGACTTAGTTTTTGACAGATTTAAAAAGTGCTTACAATTTTTTTTTAAAAAAATGGATTGTGCATCACATGCATGCACGACGATAGCTAGTTTCCATGGACCATATCACGTCCTTGAATCCGTACCGTATCACGTCCTTGAATCCGTACATGCCATACATGGTGACGCCGCGGGACGGCGGCGTCGGCGGGACCGCGGAGTGCGTCCTCGCCTCCTCGGTTCGGTTGGGTTCCCTGCCGTGCCCGGCGGCGGCTCGGGCCTGACCTTGCGGTGGCGTCAGAGCGAAGCCGAATAGTCACACACCGTTTCGCTTTGCTTAGATCGCATTATTGCGCCCTTGGATTCGCTGATGCGAGCCATGCAACCTTCACTTGCACGCGACTAGCTAGGGGCACGCACGCAGCATCTGTGGGTTCTTGAACTGGCCGAATCGGCGAAGTATCTAGGCTCTCATTGCCGAGGATTGCGCGGGCCCAGCACGCAGCGGCAGACGCCACACGGTTGCTTCGCCTACTCCTCTCGCAGCACTCCGATTGCAAAACCACTGGCAGAGAAAATATAAAGGTGATTTTTGGCCTTTTGGCCACTACGAACTGATGGGGAAAAAACCTGTACTTTAAAATTAAATTTAATCGGTAGATAAATCATAATAAACTTTTGGTCACTACGAACTGATGGGAAAAAAAACCCGGTACTTTTAAATTAAATTTAATCAGTAGATAAATCATAATAAACACAGACCGATCTTAATGAACCAAATCATATATCACGAATACATTGTAGATATCAGACACTCGAGATGAGAAGTGATAAGATAATGAGCAACGCCTGTTAGGGTTGACTACCACCATGTGCTCCATGCATGATGAGGTGTCTTAACACGGAGATGAAGTGCTCCACATCGTGGCTTTCAATTGATCATTGGACCTATGAAGAGACATGCCAATGCTAATTTGTTCCTTGTTCCTTGAAAATTAAATAAAGCAATGCACATCATGTTAACAATATATGAAAACTCATCTCATATATTTTCATGAGATGAATATTTTCGTGGACATAAACATGTATGTGTGTATATATATTCGTATAACTTCGTATAATGTATGCTATACGAAGTTATTACGGGACCATATCACGTCCTTGAATCCGTACCGTATCACGTCCTTGAATCCGTACATGCCATACATGGTGACGCCGCGGGACGGCGGCGTCGGCGGGACCGCGGAGTGCGTCCTCGCCTCCTCGGTTCGGTTGGGTTCCCTGCCGTGCCCGGCGGCGGCTCGGGCCTGACCTTGCGGTGGCGTCAGAGCGAAGCCGAATAGTCACACACCGTTTCGCTTTGCTTAGATCGCATTATTGCGCCCTTGGATTCGCTGATGCGAGCCATGCAACCTTCACTTGCACGCGACTAGCTAGGGGCACGCACGCAGCATCTGTGGGTTCTTGAACTGGCCGAATCGGCGAAGTATCTAGGCTCTCATTGCCGAGGATTGCGCGGGCCCAGCACGCAGCGGCAGACGCCACACGGTTGCTTCGCCTACTCCTCTCGCAGCACTCCGATTGCAAAACCACTGGCAGAGAAAATATAAAGGTGATTTTTGGCCTTTTGGCCACTACGAACTGATGGGGAAAAAACCTGTACTTTAAAATTAAATTTAATCGGTAGATAAATCATAATAAACTTTTGGTCACTACGAACTGATGGGAAAAAAAACCCGGTACTTTTAAATTAAATTTAATCAGTAGATAAATCATAATAAACACAGACCGATCTTAATGAACCAAATCATATATCACGAATACATTGTAGATATCAGACACTCGAGATGAGAAGTGATAAGATAATGAGCAACGCCTGTTAGGGTTGACTACCACCATGTGCTCCATGCATGATGAGGTGTCTTAACACGGAGATGAAGTGCTCCACATCGTGGCTTTCAATTGATCATTGGACCTCGTAATAACTTCGTATAGCATACATTATACGAAGTTATACGAGTCCGGGTCTTCACGTAGCTGTGCAGAACTCTTGCTCGAGTCGGACTCAAACAGAAATCCTAGGCCGTTACGCACTGTGCCAGCTTGGAAGCTGTTCGACAGGATGCATATGGGCCAGATAGAACCTTCCATGGAGCTGGGCCCTGGCAGGCTGTTCGATTGGGCCGTTTGGGAGTGAGCCATAGCAATGGACCGTAATTCTATCCCCGACAGGCGGAGTCTACTCGGAGAAGCTAACTGACTTGCGCGAAGAGTGAGAGAGGTGAACTAATTTTGTTCCCTTATTACTAACTTATCGCAACGGGCAAAGTTTCGCATTCTGGGCCGGGCCTTAGTCTAGCGCTGGATGCGGCCTTTCCGCGAGGGGCCCGATAATCACTCGGCCGGCCGAGTGGTTCCCTTCGAGAGGTCTGCATTACGCGCCGACTGCCTGTCTTGGAGCGGATGAGCCTAACTGCTCGGGTGAGGCGGTGTCGCGGATTCGAGATCAAGTCGAGGAGAAGCGGCATTGCAGATTCAAGATCAAAGCACAAGATATCAGATTCCCCGAAAGATATTCATTAAAGGGCTCTTAGGCCCGATTACATATTCTCCGCGGCACAGCACATCGAGCTAAGGCTCGTCGCTGGCTCGCGGAGGAGCAAAAGAAAAAGCCCTCTCGGCGGGAGGGCCTCAGTAGTACCCCCCGTGCGCAAGGAGGGCTGCAACCAGTGCGTCCTTCAAGGGGAGGCGCACCTTGTGGAGTTGTGGAAACCCGCGGATCAGAACCCTAAGGGATTCTTCCGCGGTGATTTCCGCTCTCATTTGAGCAAAATCCCGCTAGAGCTCGTCTTCGAAAGCTTTGGCGGCGGCTTTGGTGGCGGCTTCCTCCTCGTCCTTTGCGCGGGCCTCGGCGACCCACCTCTCGATCAACTCCATGTTGTTCGTCATTGCTTTTAGAGGGAGAAGGTGGAGTTTTCTGGGCGTGGCTTGGGAAGAAGACGAAGACTCAAAAACTTGAAAGCCGAAGGTGAAGTAGTACTCAGCCCCTGGGATTTCTTTTATACACAGAGGAAGTTCAAGGGACGCGCCTGGTAATCCGTTTCGAACACAGTAAAACCATCATGACGATGGGACGGAAGTGGGAACGAATACGGTTTCCGACGGAAACACGTA
>SPJY01021785.1:577223-607873 GCA_005191435.1 Raddia distichophylla
AAAAAAATCATGTAGTTTTTAGGAGAATTCATGTAGTTTAAAAAACAAATAATGTAGTTTCAGGAAAATTCATCTACTTTTGGAAAAAAAATCTTGTAGTTTCAAAAAAATCATGTATTTTCAAGAAAAATCAGTAGTTTCAAGGAAAAAATGTAGTTTTTTTTAGTTTTCACATAGCTTTTGAAAATTTTCACATAGTTTTTGAAAAAAAATCACGTAGAAAAATTCATGTAGTTTTTCACGTAGCTGGGAGTACGAGCAACTGGCAGCATGCGGTTGCACGAGCAGCTGGCCGAAACAAGTAAACATCGCACGAGTGAATTGATGCGCGAGAATTGGCGGGCAAGCCGCGCGAGACCTCGTCCGTCGCTTGTGTGACTGGACGGACGTTCGTGCGCTATGGGCCCCCTAAAAAAAAAGATAGCTTCGTAGGAAATTCAATTTGGTTTGGGTTGTTTCAACTAGTGTCATAGGAAATTCAGATAGGTTCATGTTGCTGTAGGAAAAAAAACAGCTAGTTTCATATGAAATTCAGGTTGATTCAGATAGTTCCATAGAAAATTCATGTTGGTTCAGGATTTTTCTGGTAAAAAAAGAAGATAGCTTCATGGAAAATTCAGCTTGGTTTAGATTGTTTCAGTTAGTTTATAGAAAAACATGTAGGTTCAGGTTGGTTCATACAGGTTCAAGTTGGTTCAGACAGTTTCAGGTTGGTTCATGTTGGTTCATGCAGATAGCTTCATGGAGAAATTCAGCTTGGTTCAGGTAGGCTCAGCTTGGTTCATGTAGGTTCAGGTAGGTTCAACTTGGTTTAGGTAGGTTCAGCTTGGTTCATGTAGGTTCAGGTTGGTTCATGATGACGTCATCTATTTTGTTCTTTTGCTCATCCGTTGGTTTTTTATGGAACGGACCACCGTACTGTATAGGCTCCCTATAAAGAAATATGACCAGGATAGATCGGGCTGAGTGTTTGATGAGTTTTCAATTTCTAGAGCCCGTAGTCCCAACGAATTTTAAATAATGATATTGCGATGGTTTTCAGGAAAAAGTTTAAACAAAAAACAAATGGAACTTAAATTATAACTTTCATATTCGGTATATAAATGTTTTGTTTTAAAGCGGTTTTCACTCTCATTCCAGAGAGAATTACTTCGGTATGAAAACCTAGTGGTTTAAGCCCTCTTTGATTGACTGTTTTAGTTTTTTTATTGTAGTCGAAAATATGAATGATTTTTTAAAAAAGTATGAAAAGGTTAAACAAATTATTTAAAAAATATTTTAAACGTTTTTAAGAGAAATTCTGTAAAGTTCCAAGAAATTATCTCAAAACATCACACAAAGCAAATTTTCAATAAATAATATAACTTTATAATCGAATCAAAACTAAACCGGAACAAAGAATAAAAAATGTAAGCACCTTTTGACGGTTTGTTTTTCTGGTGCAAAATTAATTTCAACTAATCCTATCCTAAGGCTACACCCCCACACGGAGAAGGAGAGGATCTAGCGTAGGGGAGGCCCGGGAGCGCACGCGCGTCGCACGGAAACCGGAAGCCAACCGGGGACGCGGCCCCACCTGTCATCCTCCGCTCGCGCGCCCTGATCCCCACGGCCTCGCCGCCACGTGGCAGCGCGGGGCGCGCTCCCTCCCTCCCTCGCTCTGCCCCCTTTTTAACGAGGCGAAGCGAAGCCGCGGCGAGAGCGAGACACCAATCCAATCCCAACCCCAACCCCAAACCTCTCGCGCGATTCCGATGGCCGCCGCCGCCGCCGCCGCCATCCCCGCGCTCGCCGTGGAGGACCTCTCCGGCGTGGAGCTCGAGGTGGCCGCCATTCTCTGCGGCCTCTGCGACATGGTGGAGACCCGCCGCTCCCAGCCCCCCGCGGCCAGGGGGATCCCCAAGTGGGGGCGCCGCCAGCCCAGGTCCGTGCCGGCGCTGCAGCCCCCCGCCGACGGGCTCCGCGCCAGCCCCGACACGCCGCTCGAGTTCCCCGGGAAGCCGGCGGCGGAGGCGGCCGCCCAGAAGGGGAAGAGGAAGGCCAGTACGCACGACGAGGTGAGTGGGTTCCGAGATCTACGCGCTCGCCTCGCTTCCTTCTCCGCCTAATGTAATCTTAATCTAATTCTTCTTTGCTCGCTCTATCAGTGGATGCAGGAGCAGCGCGGCGTCGTCGCCGGCCTGTCCATGGAAAACACGCATCTTTCCAAGGTCCGTGGCTTCTTCTCCCCTCTGTTCTTCTTACAGGAATTCTTGGTATCAAAGCCATGAATTTCTCTTGCGCTGGATGATTCAGTCTCTACGGATTAGCCTGGAGTTGGGAATCGCCCCTGTTTTGACGCTTTTACCGTTTCTTTCGGTGGATTAATCTCAACTCTGAAACTTGCAGGAAATCGAGGAGTACAGAGCCCGGCTGCAGAGCTCGAGAGGCGCCAACGAGAGCTTGAAGGAGATGCACAGCCAGGTCAGCTCCCCGCCTCAATCTTGAGCATTTGCTCGATCGATCGATCGACCATAGAAATTCTTTTTTTCTCTCTTGTCGCTGTAGCATCCGCGCCGCAATTTAGTTGCACAGTATGCGTCAAGAAAAAAAGAAGAAGAAAAAAGCCCAACCTTTCCAAACAAACAGTCCGAGATTTAGGACTCGTGTCTTACATCGGCACGCCTCACTGTACCCGAATTCAGGCTAACAACGCGTGTCCCTCTTGCAGCTAGAGCAGCGGCGGCGGGAGGAGGAGGAGGAGGAGAGCCGGAAGCCGAAGGTGCAGGCGGCCGTCGTCCACCGGCCGCCGGTGGAGTTGGACCTGAACGCGCCACCGCCGGAGGAGGAGCTGGACCCGCCGGCGGCGGCGATGGACCTGGACGCGCCGGAGACGAAGCCGACGCCGGTGCCGGAGTGGCACTACCTCGCGCAGCGGCGGGCGGCGGCGACGGAGGCCCGGCTCCGGCGGCGGGAGATCCGGCTGCTCAAGGTGGCCTCGTCGCCGTTCGCGCGCCGGCCAAGGCCACGGTGATCGTGGGCACGGATCCTCCGCAGTGTAACTAGGCATCACTAGCGCAACATTGAGTGATTTTGTAAGCTTCTTTTTTCATGGACGAGTAGAGTGAGGCAGTTTTGTGGCTTGGCATCATTGATCATTAGAGTAAGATTAGTGATATAGTAGTACTAGCATATAGTGGCAGCAGCCAGCATATATATAGGTGTTAACTATTCCAATTTGTATGTATATTGGCCTTGGTAATGTGGCCAATTTAGTAGGTTCTGCCATTGATATTATTGTTATTCATTCATTCATTAGGGCAAATGTTAATTAATGGATCGCTTGATTCTTCGTGCAAGCAATGCAATGCATGATATTTCCTATTAATCCTAGACTTGCCTAGCAAGTATCGGCGATTTTTCTTTGGAAAAGTATCGGCAAAAATTGATTTCATGATATCACGGCAATTTTTTTTTAGGTAAATAGTTTTGCTCTTGGGTGGGGATGTCCCAAGGGCTGAAACGATTGTTCTTTAAGCAGTCCGTTTTTGTCTTTAAAACAGGGACATTTTCTTTGGTTGAACACCAAACGGGCCATGAACTCCACCCGTTCTGGTCGAGATTTCCGGGCCTACTAATCTTCATGAAAATGGGCTTCATACCTCTCGCCGGTTATTGTGTGGGCCTAACGGATCATTTCACTGTTCACAAGGCTTTGTATCATGCTCGGGTGTCACAAGAAAGGCAAGGCTATAAACAACCTAGTTTTTTTTTTGGTTTAAAAACTGGCAAACGGCCAACGCTACATCTTAGACCCTATCCTTTTCGGCTTAATAACTTAACGGCTTATCTAAGTTTTGAAAAACCGTAAGTTTTGAGTTTTAGTTGTTTTGAAGGTGGATTTTAACGCTTTAAAAAGCAAATCAAATGAAATGGATCCAAATTTCGAGACTAACTCAAGAAGATCTCGAAATTCAATATTTCAGCCGTTTAAATCAACCCAAAAATACAGGACCTTAGTTGCGTGTAATGAAAAGATTAAGGACAATATCATGTAGGCACAGGAGCTATTTGGTTGTCTGTGTTAAGTTTGTCTGCGCAACTGATACAGCCCCCGATATTTGCTTGGTTTGAACGTACTGTTTTAGTCCTCCCATCTGCTGCTATTTCACTGTACTAGGCAGGGGGAACGAAGAAACCAATCGTTTCTCTATTGTATTATAGTGTATTTTCTTAATATCCTAGCATATACTAAATCACTTATTGTAAGCTATGTTGGGCTTTTGCCCCTTTTGGGCTGGCCCATGTAAGAGAATAAGAGGGAGAGAGAGAGGAGCAGGCAGGGGGAGGCGAGCTCGCCCCGTTCGTGCCCCAGCCCTAGGGTTGGAGCGGCGCGGGCGGCGGCGCCGCCTTTCTCGGCGTGCGGGCTTCGTGGGGCGTCGTGGCCGTTGTGGCCGGGCATCTCGGAGGGCCGGTAAGCGGCTCTATCCCTATTAGAGGTCGCAGCTTCCTCTCTCTCTCTCTCTGGGTTCTGAGCTTTCTCTGTTTTTCCCCATCTCCTTTCACTCCTCTTGCGACCCTGCTGTTCGGCGTTTCGCCGGAGCTCCGGCCGGCTTGCTGGTCGGCGCTGGTTGCTGGAGGTGTACTCGTGCCCCTCTCTGCTGATCTGGTACTCGGTGGCTTCGAGGTGGACGCCGTCCTCTTGCTGCTCCTTCCTCTGCTCCTCGGGTTCCTCCTGTGGCCTTCGGCTGCAGTGAGGGATATCGGCATCGTATCTCCGGATCGTTTCGCTTGTGGTGCTTAGCACGGGCGATTTGATTTCTGGGACAGTGCCTCGCACGCTTTGCCTCGGCATTGTTGGCTCGGATCCAACGCACTGTAAGAACTCTCCTTCCCATCTTGTCCAGTGGACCGATTTGGTGTTTCTGGGAGACTAGCCTTCGAGCTAGAGGCCGTCTGACCAAATCTGGACGCACTGTGTTGTGGCTCCTTTATTTGTTCGATGATGATTGCAATTGTTGAGGCTTAATAATCTGTGAATAAAAGGATTTGCTAGACCTAGAAGTACTGCTCAAGTTCATTAATCCTGATTACTCTATGTGCATGATCTAGTGTTTGATGCTGGAATTAATTGATTAATAATCCTGCTGCACTTGTTACCTGTTTAATTGGAGAACTAGTATTGTGTTAGCTCATTTACTAGTTGATACAGTGAGCTTTTGAGCTGCTGTTCGGCTCATTCTTGTGGTTTGTTTTAGTCTGGCCGAACTGCTATATTGATCATTTAATTCCTGGTGCACTCTGTAGCAACTTGATTATATACACATAGAGAAGCTCTTTAATGCTTTGATCTAGAGCAGTACTGTCTAAGGGTTATATTCCTGTTTTCATATTATTTAACCAGTGATATATATGCCCAAATACGGTTGGATGGCTAATTTATTTAGCAACCCCTGTTTGCAATCTGAGAACAACATCTTCAATAAAATCTTGAGCTTGTTGCTGGATTTATTACCTTGGGCAGCATTGAATCTATTTGAAGCTATCATGTATTCTTATGTTTTATTGGTCATA
Source organism: Raddia distichophylla (assembly GCA_005191435.1). Classification (NCBI taxonomy): domain Eukaryota; kingdom Viridiplantae; phylum Streptophyta; class Magnoliopsida; order Poales; family Poaceae; genus Raddia; species Raddia distichophylla. The sequence goes on from SPJY01021785.1 coordinate 582,777, forward strand.
TTTGAGGAATACTTGCTTTATGGTTCATTTGGCTTGCATTTAATTATTGCTGTACTCATTATGGAATATGGTATAATCTTGCTCATTATGCTAATTTTGCAACAAGCTATACCCGAGTGCAGTGACCAGCGACCCCAACTGCGTGTTTTTTACTAGCCCTGAGCGCAGCAATGAGCGATCAATGATAATTAGGCCGGAAAAGATAGCCATGGAATCATGACTGGTAGTTAAGAATTAACAACCAACGCTGTCATGAAAGACAGTGGCCGTAGATTAGATTAGAAACCCCTCATGGCCGGCTTGCACTAGGAGCATCAGCTCCAGTACGATCTGCTTGCATGGGAGCATCAGCTCTTCATGGCCAACTTCAGGAATCAGGAGCCTCATGCGCCTAAAAACAAAAAAAAAACAATGAAACAAGACGACAGTAATTAAGCTAGCTATACAAACGCACAAACCAATCACGACGAGAGGTAGAACAACAACTAGAACATGCGTCGATTGTAGCTGCACTTTGTACCAGTTGGGATTGGAAAGAGCTTACAGATTGCGTACTTGTGTCATCTGGAACTCTGGAAGCAGGATGCAGTAGATTCGATCGAGGCAACGATCGAGTCACGTCGATGTGGTTGATGAAGAGGAAGACGATCAGTTAGGAATACGTCGAGCCATGGCTACATGCGCCGTCGTCCTGACCAGGAGACACAGCCCCGCGCGGCGCCTTATTTTCACCTGGGCAAACTCTCTTTCCCAACCAACCTGTGAGAAGCTCGATAGAGTTCTAATGGCGACTGAGTGGGAATATAAATACCCTTTGGTAACAGTACACGCTCTGGATAGAGGTGTTTCAGACCATACACCGCTGCTATTGGATACCGGAACGCCAGCCTTTACAGGAACCGAAAAGCTGTTCAAAATGGAACTCAGCTGGTTCTCTCGTGAGGATTTCTATGATCTGGTAGTAGAAATATGGAATAAACCAGTGAGAGGCCACAACTCAGTTCAAAGATGGAATAAAAAATTGGGGGCACTTCGCAAACATCTACGAGGATGGACCGCTCACTCTAATGGGATATACAAGCAGCAGAAAAAAAAAACTTCAGTCAACTATTACGAACCTCGATATTGATGCGGAGAATCGGATCCTTATGGAGGCTGAGCGAAACCAGCTTGATCAGTCTCGGGGCAATTTAGCCAAACTTTTACGTGGAGAGGAAATTAAATTTTATCAACGTGCAAAAGTCAGTGATGTGCTTTTTGGGGATAATAATGCTAAATACTTCCACATGATTGCAAATGGCAAACATAGGAAGAAAAGAATTTTCTCCCTAGATCATGAAAGTGAAAAAATGAAGGACAAGCGAACCTCAAAGCTTACATTTTCTCCCTAGATTTGTTCAAGGAACCTGAAGAGAATTATTTTTCTCTAGATGAGAATAGGTCAGATGACATTACTCAAGTCAGTACAGCTGAAAACGAATTCCTTACGACTCCTTTCATAGAGAAGGAGATTCGAGATGCGGTTTTTGGAATGGAACACAACAAAGCACCTGGTCCAGATGGTTTCCCGGCCGAGTTCTATCAAAAGTTTTGGGATATCATTAAAAGAGACCTGATGCAAATGTTCCATGACTTTCATAATGGCATCTTACCCCTCTTCAACCTCAATTTTGGAGTTATAACTCTAATCCCGAAAGTCCAAGAAGCAAATCGCATCCAACAATACAGGCCAATCTGTTTACTCAATGCGAGTTTCAAAATTTTCACCAAAGTTGCTACCATTAGGATTAATTCAGTTGTGGATCACATAATTAGCCCAACCAAAACAATGTTTATGCGAGGACGGAACCTCCTAGAGGGAGTCGTTATCTTGCATGAGACTGTTCACAAGTTACATCGCAAGAAACAAAATGGGGTTATTTTTAAAATTGACTTTGAAAAAGCTTATGACAGAGTAAGACGGCCGTTCTAATGCAAACACTTCGAATGAAAGGTTTATCACCTAAATGGATATCTTGGGCGCAATCTTTTATCTCGGGTGGAAGTGTGGCTATTAATGTTAATGATGAGGTCGTGCCTTATTTTCAAACTAGAAAAGACCTTCGACAGGGTGATCCCTTATCACCCATTCTGTTTAACATTGTAGCTGACATGTTAGCAATCATAATCAATAGAGCCAAAGCAGATGGACAGGTTGGTGGTGTGGTGCCACATCTAGTTGATGGGGGTTTATCCATACTACAGTATGCCGATGATACAATCCTCTTTATGGATCATAATTTAGAAAAAGCTTGTAATTTGAAGATATTGCTTTGTGCTTTCGAGCAATTATCGAGGCTTAAAATTAACTTTCATAAGAGTGAGATTTTCTGCTTTGGCGAAGCACAAGAAGAAGCGGCTCAATACAATGAACTTTTTCGATGCAGTCCAGGAGTTTTCCCAATAAAATATTTGGGTATCCCTATACACTATAAGAGACTATCAAATAATGATTGGAAAAAAGTGGAAGAGCATTTTGAAAAACGACTCAGCAGTTGGAAAGGCAAACAACTTTCAACAGGGGGACGGCTAACATTGATTAACTCAGTGCTTACTAGCTTACCCATATACATGATGTCCTTTTTTGCGGTTCCAAAAGGAGTCCTTAATAAACTGGACTATTTCCGGTCAAGATTCTTTTGGCAAAGTGATGAACAAAAACGAAAATACAGATTGGCCAAATGGGACATCTTGTGCCAACCAAAAGACCAAGGAGGGTTAGGGATTCATAATTTAGAGGTTAAAAGCACGGCCTTGCTTAGCAAATGGTTCTATAGGTTGCTCACAACAGATGGAATGTGGCAACAAATAATACGCAATAAATATCTAGGGTCAAAGCTGCTGGCTCAGGTCCAATGGAAAAGTGGGGACTCGCATTTCTGGGGCAGTATTATGAAGGTTAATGTCCTCCGCTTTGGTATCTTCATAATCAAAGATGGATCACAAGCTAGGTTTTGGGATGATAGCTGGTTAGGGAATACATCTCTGCGTGAACAATATCCTGGTCTTTATAACATAGCCCGCCGAAAACAGGATACTGTAGCAGAAGTGATGGGCACCTCACCTCCTAATATCTCTTGGATAAGGGACCTAATTGGAAACAAGTCAGCAATGTGGAATAATGTTTTCTCACGTATTGCTAATATAGTTTTGAGCCAGGATGATGATGAGTTTCGCTGGAACTTACATCCGAACGGAGTGTTCTCGGTTAAATCACACTTCCTAGCTCTAATCCATATTGAAACCCCCAATATAAATAAATCACTTTGGAAATTGAAAGTACCTCTGAAAATAAAAATCTTTTTGTGGTACCTTCATAGAGGTGTAGTCTTAACAAAAGATAACCTTGCTAAGCAAAACTGGCAGGGCAATAAACAATGTTGCTTTTGTCACAAGGATGAGACAATTAATCACCTATTTTTTGAATGTTGTTTTGCTCGCGCGGTATGGTCTGCAATTCAAATGGCTATAGGACTATTACAACCTCGTACTGTGGAATATATGTTTGACACTTGGCTATGGGGTCTTAGTAAGGAACTCAAACCGCTAGTTCTACTAGGGGCGGCTGCTACTTGCTGGTCGTTATGGTTATGCAGGAACCTTATGGTTTTTGAAAATAAGAAAAACTTCCTCTACTTTGCAGGTTATCTACTAAATTATACACTGGCTCCATACTTGGGCTATCCTCTAGAAGCCTAGATCTCGGGATTTGGTTGCAGTGACATCTCAATGTTTGGCGATAGTGGCCAAGGTGTTTTTTATCTAGGCATATGGATGGCAATCTAATCTACGAATTGAATGCCATTAGTGTGTCGGTACTTTTGTTCACTTTATTGTAAGGTTGTGTGCTTCTTTGTTATGCAGAGACCGGGAACATTTTAAGGTCTTTGTATCGTCTTGATGTAAGGACTTTGAAATTAATAAAATTTCCTTTTTTGAAAAAAGAAATAATTTCATAATAGGAGTAATTCGCATATTATTGAAGTATACAAATTTCTATAAATGGAAACTCTAACTCGGCGTGCGAGGCTGCATCTGGCTCGTGGGGATGACTGGCCCGAGAAAGACAAGGTGACATTTTCAGGATCCAACGAGGGATGGTCCCATATGTCAGCGTAAAATCCACGCACGCGTGCGAGAGGCAGGGTCGGTCAGGTCGGGTATAAAACCATCGGGTCCGAGGTCTCCAGACCCAACAGGCACACCTTTTTTTTTAGGAAAACAGGCACAGTTTGGTTTTGATTTTGGAAGATGGTGCTTCCCCCTTCCTCCACCTCGGGTGCCCCGTCCCCGTCCCCGTCCTCCTCCAGCCGCGAGGCTTCTCCGACGCCGACGTTGACCCCGACGTTCACTGACGACACGACGGATTCTTGGCGCTCCTCGTCCTCCTCCAGACGTGGGGCTTCTCCAAAGCCGACGCCGACGCTCATTGCCGACACTGCGGATTCTTGGCTTCGCTCCTCCGACTCGCCTCTGTCGTACGCGCTTTTCGCCGACAACGCCGTGACGTGGCGCCGCGATTTGACTACGGCGAGCTCCGCCGCCCCAGCCCTAGCCCTAGCCCTATCCCCATCGCCACAGCACCAGCGCCCCACCTCCGCCTTCTTTCGGCACTCTCTTCACGAAGATTGTAATACTCCGGTCCGATGTGTTGTGAGGCCCATGTGGATGCTATGATGGGATTAGTCCCATATTGCTAGTTGAGATAGAGTTGTAATAGCATATAATGCCTGTTGGAGCCAAACGTAGCACCCCGAGTTAACCCTTTTGAACGAAGCGAGGCCGAAAAGTCTAAGTGGGTGCTATGCATGCGTGGGCCAGCCCCGTAGGTGGGCTAGGCTCTAAGCGAATTTGGGCCAGGGTGTTACAGATGGTATCAGAGCATCAACCCTCACTGTGCGGCAGATCGTGTGGGCTTAGTTGCGCGAGCATATTGCGCATGGCTTGTGTGGGTCCAGAGTGGTCATATGGCATGGCATATGTGTCGGCACTAGACGCACGGCCGTATACCGAGGGGGATCCTGGACATTTGCCGCTTAGGCGGTGTGCTGACGAGGGCGTCAGCCCATTAAGGGTGGGTGAGTGTAATACTCCGGCCTGATGTGTCGTGAGGCCCATGAGGCCCATGTGGATGCGATGATGGGATTAGTCCCATATTGCTAGTTGAGACAGAGTTGTAGTAGCATATAATGCCTGTTGGAGCCAAACATAGCACCCCGGGTTAACCCTTTTGGATGAAGCGAGGCCGAAAAGTCTAAGTGGATGCTATGCATGCGTGGGCTAGCCTCGTAGGTGGGCTAGGCTCTAAGCGAATTTGGGCCAAGGTGTTACAGATGGTATCAGAACATCAACCCTCGCTGTGCGGCAGATCGTGTGGGCTCAGTTGCGCGAGCATATTGCGCATGGATTGTGTGGGCCCAGAATGGTCACACGGCATGGCATATATGTCGGCACTAGACGCACGGTCGTATACCGAGGGGGATCCTGGACATTTGCCGCTTAGGCGGTGTGCTGACGAAAGCGTCAGCCCATTAAGGGTGGGTGAGTGTAATACTCCGGCCCGATGTGTTGTAAGGCCCATGAGGCCCATGTGGATGCGATGATGGGATTAGTCACATATTGCTAGTTGAGACAGAGTTGTAGTAGCATATAATGTCACATAGCACCCCGGGTTAACCCTTTTGGACGAAGCGAGGCCGAAAAGTCTAAGTGTGTGCTATGCATGCGTGGGCTAGCCCCGTAGGTAGGCTAGGCTCTAAGCGAATTTGGGCCAGGGTGTTACAGAGATCCGAGGTGAGTTCTTGGATGTGAATTGTTGGGCAGAAATGCAGATTCTTAGACAATTGCGAAATCTTTCCTCTAATTTCTTGACTTCTCCTAGGGGATGCTCCTATTTCTTGCACAAGCCGACCTCCGCTTACTTTCGGACACGCTCAGCGTCCCGCGTACGCCCACTGTCTTCGAAGGAGCCTTCACGCCCTACATCTTCCGCGGCACTTCTACGGCTGGAGTCCAGGTGAGTTCTTGCAATCCAGAGTACTCGTATGAGTTTGATCTATTGGCCAATCCAGAGTTCTCGAATTATTGCTCGAATCTTTGATAAAGTTTGATCTGTTGTCTTCAAATTTGCCGGTTGTTTTGTTTTGTTATGTTTAACGCTATGTCAGCGATTGGAATTTAGGTATTTGGCTTTAGAATCTTAATACCGCGCACAGCAAGTTGTTCAATTTTTGCAACAAAATTTGCCGATTTGAGTATATATGTTATTTTTGTGCTACAGGGGCAATGTTTCTAGAGATTGGCCTGCCATTTGTCTTGATGCCAGAGATTGGGCTGGCCTTCCTGAGAATATACTAGTTGACATATTTCAAAGAGTTGATTCAGCTGTTGATTTCCATTCTCTGTCTGTTTGCTGTCTTGGTTGGCGGAGATCCGCTTGTTCCATACTCCGGCCCATATTACTAACTCCCAGAATGCATGAAGATTACCTGCCTTTCCCACCTGTGACCTTCCAGCTAAGTGTACCTAGCCCAAGAGAATCGGGTTTACTCCAGCGCCAGATATTATCTTCAGCTGAAGCAATTGGCCTTCTTTATGTGAGAGCTGACTGGTTTGAAGCAATGGACTTGTGTGCCTTTTGCATAGGTGGGAACTCATCATGCCTCATGTTCCTTGACAGTAATCACACCATGTTCTCCATTGCTAACATGACTTCTGATCCAGTAGCAGAGGCAGAGCCACATTCAGCTACCCTGTGTCATAGGACTCCGGGTGCCTTGGGATTTTTAGCTTGTACCAGCATCTCTAGCCCATGTGTGCACCGCCCAGCTCGAAATTGGTGAACCCTGATCAGCAAGCATGCAGCCAACGAAGTGCAACGAAATAGCCTGAAAAGCAACAGAACACTTGATCTGTGTATCAAACATTTAATGAAATTACTTGACACTGTTAGATATAATCTTGACATCTACTAAAAGATTATAGAAGAAGTAGCTAGTTGGTATCTATATGGAGATGCTAGAAGCATCTAGAACATTCAGTTCTATACTACTAGTTCATAAATGAACTAGATACTAGAAACATCTAGCTATTACTAAGACTAAAATATTAATAGCTAGATGTAGAATGTTCTAGATATATGGGTTGAGCTAAGGTTAGTTTAACTTAGCCTATAAATAGGACATGTAGGAGCACTTGTAAGCCAAACTTGAGGACTAGTTCAATGTATACTACAACTGCAATATAGTGAGCCTTAATTGCTTTCTAAGTGAATATTCCTGTGAGATCTTGTGAGAGCTTTGCTTGCTGTTCGTGTGAGCTCCTGGGCCAACAGACACTTCTTTTCCTTGACGTGTGGCGCTGTCAGTGGATCACAAATAATAGGAGATCACATGTCATCTTGTCAATTTCATCTCTCTCCACATCTTACAACGTTGTAGGTTATTGTTACATATATCCCACTTTTTCTGTTTTCTAGACAGTATGTTCAATTTGATAAATGGTGACTTTTTTTCTCTAAATAGTTTGGTTAAGAAATAGGATTTCACATTGGATTTTTATTGGTAATGATTGACTGGTTCATTGCAAATATGCAAGCCGAAGGAAAAATTGTGGGTGGATGTGATCCACAAATGGATTGATAGTTGCAATTTGTATACTTTTTTAATCAATGTTTACATTTATTAATTCTAAAAATTGAAAACTTATTATATACCTTTACTCCTAAAAAGAGGTCCAAAATAGAATTCCGCTCCTCCTCGGGACGAGCGAAGGGCTCTTCCATTGTCAGAAAGCTGAAGGTTGTATGCCATAAAACGAATACCATTGGTATGCTTGACACAGAGAAGACACCCAATAGTCTCAGTACGATATGCAACTGGCCATGATAGCAACCAAACCTGTTCCTTTAGCCTCTTAAACCTACAGGTTTGGGCACTGCCTTCATCATGCGGAATCTCATGTCACTCATCTCAAGCTCTACAATCTGAATTTTGAGCATATGTGAGCTTGATCCCATCGATCTTGTAACTAAAACACTGAAGACACGCCTATCAATGCTGATTGCAAAGGCAGTCTCCCTAGAGAAAGCGATACTTAACAGTCTGACATCCATATGATGCATGGACCAGGGAAGAAACTGAGAAGAACCTTTTAATGTTGCAATCAATATTTCTGAACTTGCTAATACGATAGTGGAACCATCTGCATCTGTGCTGGCAATATGGATGTTGTGTTCACCACTTCCTCATTAAACATACATATGTCAGCAACAACTTCCCCGAAGATGCAAATCGCCTGCTGACTTGCTGCACTCTGTTTCATACTCCTTCCGTCTACAAATGATCTACATATAAAGTTTTTTAGTTTATCTAGAAAAGATATACGTTTTAGCCTGTTTTAATTGTATAAGGATGGAGTTAATTGCATGTCTAGGTGAGAGTTATTACTGTTGTGTGCTTGTTACAAGTATGCAGTCTTTGAATTGGTGCGAGAACACAACTTTTAGGCTAAGAGCCTAGAAGTAGTAAATAATGGCTCTACTTTCGCAACAATATTTCTAATATTAAATGGGTAGTTGATTTGTTAATTGTTTTTCTTCATCTTTGTGATTTCTCTTAAACGTATATCATTTGTGGACGAATGGAGCACTCTCCAAGAGGGAACAAAAAGACAAGCTCGTCTCTTGTCGGTATCGCTGCGGTCTAGATGGAGAGAGTTTCTCCATGGTTGACTTACTAGTAGAGCAGTAGACAAAGTAAACCCGGCCCGTCAGGATCGTGCAATAGTAGTAGTCAGACTCTGAAACAGGCATATCAAGAACATAGGTGTGAGAATGAGATCATTTAAAAACAAAGTATTAAATCATGATTTTAATACATGGCTTGCAATTGTTTTAACATAAATATCCTTGTTTTTATTAAGCTTCATTGAAGCTTTGCACCATGGTTACCAGGGTTGAGTTGGCACCGCAGGTGGAACGTCAATGCAATTGGATGTGGACTCCGAATGGAGTATTCAGCGTGTGTGCACTGCTTGCATAAGTTCAATTCAGCGGAGCAACGGTTGATAAGCATCACAAGGAAGTCCTATACGGAACCCAAGGGCAATAGTATTTCATATGGTTGGGAGATTTTTCAAGAAAACAGAGAGAACGTTTTGACGGAGTAATCACGTATGGATGTTGAAATGTTTGGGAGGAGAGAAACCGAACAATCTTCCAAAATGCATACAATTATTACTCCCAAGTTGTGCCGCTTAATAAAGATATTAAAACAGAGGCTTGTCCATAAATAGTGTTTTATCGGGTGGTTAGAGGGTTTGTTGGGAATACTCTTAGCATTTGATAATAATGATCATGGTTAATTACATTGTCAGGGCGTTTTGTTTGAGTGTTTTCTTTGGAGGCTAGGTTTTCTTAAGCACTACATTTTTGTATATGGTAAGGATCTAAGTATCCTACAAGGCGTAAGAGGATTGTGAGAGAATGACAGTCCCTTGTACTATTTTGAGATTGTGAAAGAATTTGCGGTCAACTTTGCCAAACCTCTCTCATGTTCAAAACTCTCTTGATACCGTGCACGCAAGTGTTGTATGTTGTAACTCTGACCGGATCTAAAACTGCTACGTATAACATAGTATTTTTATAGTTTTGCTACCAAACCATGGTTCAGGAAATTGTCTGGTGTTAGGATACGGAAGTAAAGAACAGCTCCATAACTTCGTGTTTGGTTGAAATCACTCCTCTCTTGTCCTTGGTTAATGTTTTGCTTATGTAAACAAACAGGTGGTAAAAAAAATCGATTCCAAGATAATGTTAATCGAGGTCAAAGTAAACGTTCGATCAATCTGTGGTTTTTTCATCACTGTGTGGTGGTGGCTGGGGGCTTGGGGCCTTACCAATTTGAAGGGGCGGGGCCGCATAGCAAAATAGCACGAGCGAGTGGGGCAAAAAAGAAAAAGAAAAAAAAAAGAGGAGAAGAGAAGAGCGGGTGTTGCAGTTGCACATTGGCCAATCATTAGCGAGGAGAAGCGCGGCTGCGGCTGCGTAGCACCAACGCGACCCAGCGTTTCCTTGTGTCAGTATGGTTAGTTCGGGTGTTTTCTTTAGAGGCAAGGTTTTTTTAGCATTAGATTTTTTATAGGGCAAGGATTTATGAATCTTAAAAGATATGAGAGCGTTAATTGTGACTTATGACGAAACAACAATCCCTACTCTTTTGAGTTTTTTTTTAAAGAATTTGCGTCCGGCTTCACCGAGCCTCTCTCGTGTTCAATATTTCATCGCGGTTATTTTAAGTCTTCTATTTGAGTGCTCTTGATGCCCTACACGTTAGTGTTGTGTCTTGTAACTTTGAGTCTTTGACGAAATCCAAGGCTGCAATGCATAACATAGATTTTTCTTAGTTTCGATACAAAACTATGGTTCAACAAGGGGCTGTTTGGTTGCCTGGTGAGCTCAGCCTAGCCAAGCACAGCCTAGCTGAGGGCAATCAGGCCCAATGCACCCCAGGAGATAGTGTTTGGTTGAGAATTGGAGAGGCAAAAAATTTAAATTTTAAATATTTGAAATTTATATACCAAGGGTGGTCTAGTTTTGTTCGAAAAAATATCAGGAACCCATTTTTAAAATCGGTTCGGTAATCAGAGGTGTTAATTAAAAGATAAAAGAAAAAAAGGAAAAGGAAATTCTTTGCGTAACTGGGTACAGGAGCAACATGCTCACCTCGCTCTCGCTGCATGTGGGGCTCTGGTGAAGAACACGAGGCAGCTGCCGCCTGGCTCGCTGGGAACGTCAGATTTCTGCGTTGCTGCTGGGCCTGGCTGCTACAGCATTTTTGCACCATGTGAGCCTGGCTGCGATAGTATTTTCAGGCAGCCAAACACACCATTCATGTATAAGCTCAGCCAGGCCAGCCTCCATGCAGGCAACCAAACAGCCCCTAAATTATGTGATGTCTAGATACAAAACTTTTTTTTTGTTTGAAATCACTCCTCTTTTGTCCTTGGTTAATGTTTTGCTTATGTAAACAAACAAGTGGTAAAAATCGATTCCAAGATAATGTTAATCGAGGTCACAATTTTGTGTGCGTACGTTACCAAAATCTACATAACATAGTGGCCCTCTTTGATAGCTTGTTTAGTTTTAGTTTATTTTTATTGGAAAAATTTGACCACCTTTAAAAGTGGTATGAAAAGGCTAAATAAATTATTAAAAAATATTTTTGAGATCTTTGAGAAAAACCCTACAAAGTTATAAAAAAATTATTTTCCAAAAAAAAAGTGAATGGTGTATATAAAAATAACAAAAGCTGCAATCCCAACAAAAGCTAAACTAAACACAAGCTATCAAAGAGGCCCAGCAGAGTAAACGTTGGATCAATCTGTGGTTTCCATCGTCACACAAAATTCGTGTGTGGTGGTGGCTGGGGGCTTGGGGCCCGTACCAATTTGGAGCGACCAATTTGATTGCCCATTGGCCAATCGTTAGCGACGAGCAGAGCGGCTGCGGCTGCGTAGCACCAACGCGACCCAGCGGGGCCACCCTCTGCTCCCCTTCCAAGACGCCGCTCGCCTCCAACCCCACGCGCACCCGCCCGCCGTCGGTGGGCCGGGCTCCCTCCTCCGGGCCCACCCGTCAGCCAGCCCCCTGCGACGCGACGCCCCCGCCCTGCGCTGTCGTGCGGATAACCACGCCGATACGTAGGATTTCATTTCAATGCATTGTTTATTTCCGCTCTAGTATAATCGCGGGTGTTGCACATTGGCCAATCATTAGCGAGGAGAAGCGCGGTTGCGGCTGCGTAGTACCAACGCGACCCAGCATTTTCTTGTGTCAGTACGGTTAGCTCGGGTGTTTTCTTTAGGGGCAACGTATTTTTAGCATTAGATTTTTTATAGGGCAAGGATCTATGAATCTTAAAAGATATGAGGGTTAATTGTGGCTTCTGACGGAACAACAATCCCTACTCTTTTGAGTTTTTTTAAAAACAGAATTTGCGTCCGGCTTCACCGAGCCTCTCTCGTGTTCAATATTTAATCGCGGTTATTTTAAGTCTTCTATTTGAGCGCTCTTGATACCCTACACGTTAGTGTTGTATCTTGTAGCTTTGAGTCTTTTGACGAAATCCAAGGTTGCAATGCATAACATAGATTTTTCGTAGTTTCGATACAAAACTATGGTTCAGTAAATTATGTGATGTCTGGATACAAAACAAAAATCACTCCTCTTTTGTCCTTGGTTAATGTTTTGCTTATGTAAACAAACAAATGGTAAAAAAAAAAACTCGATTCCAAGATAATGTTAATCTAGGTCACAATTTTGTGTGCGTACGTTACCAAAATCTTCTACATAACACAGAGCAAAGATCTACACAGAGCATAAACGTTGGATCAATCTGTGGTTTTCATCATCACACAAATTCGTGTGTGGTGGTGGCTGGGGGCTTGGGGCCCGTACCAATTTGGAGCGACCAATTTGATTGCCCATTGGCCAATCGTTAGCGACGAGCAGAGCGGCTGCGGCTGCGTAGCACCAACGCGACCCAGCGGGGCCACCCTCTGCTCCCCTTCCAAGACGCCGCTCGCCTCCAACCCCACGCGCACCCGCCCGCCGTCGGTGGGCCGGGCTCCCTCCTCCGGGCCCACCCGTCAGCCAGCCCCCTGCGACGCGACGCCCCCGCCCTGCGCTGTCGTGCGGATAACCACGCCGATACGTAGGATTTCATTTCAATGCATTGTTTATTTCCGCTCTAGTATAATCTCGTATGCTTTTTTCTAGATCAAAATAGCTGTATGCCCGTATTTTATTTCCCGCAGAGTTCAGTTCCATCGAAACCTCGTTTTACTTGGCACTCGCAGATGCCAACAGAATTGGAGGAAGGAATTCTGAGCTCAGAAACAAAAGGAAAAGATAAATCAAGAATGAAGCATAGATAGACACTTGTACACTTCCTTTTTTAATATATATTGCCGTAACATACCCCAAAAAAAAGGCACGAGAGTTTTGGAAAGGAGAAGCGACGAAAAGATCTGAACGTGTGATCTGATCGTACGGTGCGGTGCGGGGCGACGACCGACGAGACATCGTCGAGTGCTCGCATCCAGTCGGTTGTTTGGATAAGGACCAGGGCCACCGGCCACGTACCGCACGATACGCTTCTCAAATCGCTTCCGCAAACTGCTCGAAATCTTTAAAACCTTGCCAAAATCGATCCCGCAAATTAAGGGCGCTCCCGCAGATTCCTCCAAATCTTAAAAGCTCTAATCAAAATCAAAATCAAAATCAAAATCAATTCAATAATAATCTCTTAAAACTTCTCAAAAATCATCGATCCCACAAATTAAGGGCGCTCCCGCAGATTCCTCCAAATCTTAAAAGCTCTAATCAAAATCAATTCAATAATAATCTCTTAAAACACTTCTAAAAAATCATCGATCCCACAAATTAAGGAGGCCCAAAACCTCCACTATTTCCGGGAAATCTCTGGGATCACAAAAAAACTATCGATGGCCTCTAGATCCAAAACATCAGCATCAATCGCTTGCGGAAATTTCTAGAAGCGCACTTCTCCTCGAGCCCAGCCACATTTATATAAAAATAGACGCCACCACATAAGGGCAAAACACAAAGGAGATTTTCCGAATTTTAATTTTATTATGCAGGTGTTTGCGTGAATCAAGATGAGCACATCCCAAACACCAGACACCAGACACCAGATTCTAGCAGTAGCAGCGACAACCAAGTAAACGATAGCATGACCGTCTGATCTGAGATCCAACGGCGCAAAACGACCTACAACTCTCGACTCGACTCGACCGACACCTTATTGAGGTAGGAGGGGAATGGAGGACTCGACGGCGGCGACGGCGACGGCAAGGACTGACTCATGGTGGCCGGCGGATGGTGGATCTAGAGCTGGCCGCAGTCGGCGATGACGACGGGCTTGGAGGTGGTGCCGCCGCGGGAGCCAACCTTCTCGATGGCCTTGACGATGTCCATGCCCTCGACGACCTGGCCGAAGACGACGTGCTTGCCGTCGAGCCAGGTGCAGGGCACGGTGCAGATGAAGAACTGGGAGCCGTTGGTGTTGGGCCCGGCGTTGGCCATGGAGAGGACGCCGGGGGCGGTGTGCTTGCGGGCGAAGTTCTCGTCGGCGAACTTCTCGCCGTAGATGGACTCGCCGCCGGTGCCGTTGCCGCGGGTGAAGTCGCCGCCCTGGCACATGAAGTCGGGGATCACGCGGTGGAAGCTGCTGCCCTTGTAGTGCAGCGGCTTGCCGCCGCGCCCCATGCCTTTCTCCCCCGTGCACAGCGCGCGGAAGTTCTCCGCCGTGCGCGGCACCACATCGGCGTACAGCTCCATCACGATCCGCCCCGCCGGAGCGCCGCCGACCGACATGTCGAAGAACACCTTCGGGTTCGGCGCCATCGCTCTCCTCCGCTGCGGCGCTGCCTAGGGTTTTGTGGTTGTTTTCTTTGGGGATTTTTTCCTCTCTGATCTGGGATCTGGATGAAGGAGACCTGGACTGGTTAAATAGCGGTCCGAGGCCAGCCCAGCCGTCCGATCCGGACGCGTGGCAGTATCGCGTGCACCCAGCGGTAACCGCGGGGGCAAAGACGGTGGGGTTAGGGCAACCGTGGTTAGCACCCGGGTTGGGTTCACCGGGAATGCGAGGTGCACGTGACCGGACTAAACCATCCACGCGGATTTCTTTTCTTTTTTCAAGAAAAAAATTTCGCTGATTTCGATCCGGCGCTATTGAACAAGGCTGTACAACTTAATCTTAATTCTACTTTATAATTCTTCGCTTTTAAATCCCAGGAACCGAATACTACCTCTGTTTTTTTGTTTGACGCCTTTGACTATTCGTGTTATTCAAAAATTTAGTGTAAACATGAAAAAATAAGTCATGTTTAAAGTATTTTTATTGATAAAACAAATCATAACAAAATAAATGATATTTACATAATTTTTTTGATAAGACGGATGGTCAAAGATGTACTCTAAAAAATGTTAAAAAAACGGAGGGATTAATATTTTAAAAAAGTGAAGTTTATTATCGCACCTCCATGTGTTTTCCAAAATCTCTTGTATCAATGGCAAGTTGCCATTTACCAACCACAAAAATATTTTATCACCCTTAACCTCTGCTAATAAAAAGAGTTATGGTAAGTGACGATGGTTGTGCCGTACGTTATTATCGATCATCCGTCCCGGTGGGAGAAATCAGATCAAGATCATCTCTTTTGTAATCTTCTCAAAACAAAGATCATTTCTTTCCTATTCAGTGAATTTATATTTTAGGAACGTTAATATTCACAAGAATGTTTTATATAGATTTTATATTTTCCAATTTATGTGTGCATGTTTTTAAGAAGGTACTCCCTCCGTCCCAAATTATAGGTCGTTTGACTTTTTTGACACTAAGTTTGACCGGCTCGTCTTATTCAAAAAATTTGCAAAAATTCAAAAAATTCCAACTCATACTTAAAGTATATTATATGCTAAACGAAATCATAGTAAAAATAAATAATAATTCCGAAATTTTTTGAATAAGACGAGCCGGTCAAACTTGGTGTCAAAAAAGTCAAACGAACTATAATTTGGGACGGAGGGAGTATTGATCAATTTCGGGGCATATGCCACAAATCGATCTACCCATGTTTTTTATGTGTTATATGCATTTATATTTGCTTTATATCCTATTCACATTATATTAAAAAAGAGTAGAATGTGCCATCATATGTGCATAGAGGCCAGGTACAAAAGGCACGACACGATCGAGCATATACGAATACATGTATTAAATATGTTGATCACAACATAATATAAGACGACATCATATGTGCAATGCGCCATCTACCGTCTCCTTATTTCAGTAGATCTCTTAATGGCCCCATGTTAGTGTTGCATGCGGTATTCAAATTACACATGGTACTCAACATCGGATCGGTGAAAATGTTGTTAACAAAAAATAGGGCGTAATGATGAAAATCGAATGGCGTGTGCTCCCTGTTGTGACTCTGTGATGGCGACAAGGATAGGTTAGCACACCAGCGGTTGGGTATGGTGTGTGGTAGGTATCCCTCCCCTACCGAAATTGGGTACGATATAGGTATTTATGAGAATGGATTGAGAAAAGGTATTAGATATTATAAAAACGAGCACAGTACTGATAAACGGATACTTAGTCAGTAATCGTTGGAGAAGAGGTTCGGCGGCACAATGAAGGAGAAGGTAGGCGGCAGCATATGACGTCCATGGAATAGGTAGTCACCGTGATACAGCATGCATTTTTCATATTTACAAAAAAATAACTTTAATCAAGGTAGCTGGAGTATATGACTATTTAAGTTCCCTGAGGTACATGCTACTCAGGTTCACATAGTTTTAAAATACTTTTAGATAGATAAAAAATCAAATTGTTTATTACTAGTTAGTTTTTAGTTCAAGGTAGGCTTTTATTTTAATATTTTATTAACTCACTGTACTACTCGGTTTAGTATTCTCCCTAGGTTCTATGTATTATTCATTATGTAAAGAAAAAAATATACCTTTTTTGAGGTCATTCCTACAAGTGAACAGAAATTGCATTACAAGAAACTGCATTAGCCTAAATAAGTTTTAGTCCCTATGCAGATTACGGTCATGGGCTAAGTAGACTTCTACATCTGCTGTTCACTTTAATGGACTGTTTGGTTGCCTTCTCTCACGAGCCTGACCCGTCCGACTTAACCAGGCTGGTGAAATACGGGATGTGTAGATGCAGAGACTGTGTTTGGTTGAGTGTTTAGTAGGCGGATATTTTGAAATTTATATTGCGAGTGTGGTCTAGTTTTGTTCAAAAAGAACAAAAAAAAAATGTCAGGAATCCATTTTTATAATCGGTCCGGTAATTAGATATACTAATAAAAAGATACAAACAAAAAAGGAAAAAGAAAAACTTACCTGCTACATGGCAGCCTATGCATGGCTTGATATGGTGACTGACTGTGGCCCATGCATAGAACACGGGGCCGGTATGCGTTGCATTCAGAAACGCCCATTTTCTGTGTTTCTCCAGAGCTAGGCTGCATGGAAAATCTTGCATCCACAGAGCCAGGCTCAAAACCAGATGCAGCCAACCAAACACAAGAAAAAAGCAAGATTCTACATCTATAGATGCAAATCTCTGTAAATGCAGCTAACCAAATAGCCTATAAGCAGCTACTTGGGCTGCGCCTGTCGGCCAGGACGCGAAAATGACCTAAGCTGGAAGCTTGTGAGCTTGATCATACAGAATATAGGCATACCCAAATTTTCTAACCCATTGCATACCCGTATTTGTTAAGCAAAAATACAATCCGTGGTACAATGGATACACCGATGGGTGTCAGTCCCAAATTATAATGGAAAAGAGAAATTTAAGAATATACCACCTGCACAAAAAAAATTATAAATAGTATTTTTAAAGGGTGCAATTCTATTATTCCATGTGTCGACGGTTGGGATATTGACCCAAGTCAACCAAGGTTCTTTAGAAGTGAGATAGGAGACACGTCAAACAACTACGAACAGCAACGAACAGGAGACAGGGGTTTTTATCCTGGTTCAGGCCTCTCGGGAGAGATAATAGCCCTACGTCCAGCCTTTCTTTATATCAAAGAGGATTACAGGTGGAACTCGGCGAGATCAGCAGGTCTCGGCGAGTAGTATGTGAAATCTAATGGCCAGGGTCCCTCTAAACGCCGTAGGTGCCCTGTTTATATAGTACGGAGCAAACCGACCTACCGAGGAATATCGGGCCGGGCTAACTACGAGATCGTAACGAACTCATACATGCCAAATACAACCCAAGGTAGATAAGGTAGACTCCAATTCTTGGGGATCACGACTCCTAATCCAATCCGGGAAACCAACGTCCGGGTCTTCACGTAGTCGTACATTAGTGTAAACATGAAAAAATAAGTCATGTTTAAAGTATTTTTATTGATAAAACAAATCATAACAAAATAAATGATATTTACATAATTTTTTTGATAAGACGGATGGTCAAAGATGTACTCTAAAAAATGTTAAAAAAACGGAGGGATTAATATTTTAAAAAAGTGAAGTTTATTATCGCACCTCCATGTGTTTACCAAAATCTCTTGTATCAATGGTAAGTTGCCATTTACCAACCACAAAAATATTTTATCACCCTTAACCTCTGCTAATAAAAAGAGTTATGGTAAGTGACGATGGTTGTGCCGTACGTTATTATCGATCATCCGTCCCGGTGGGAGAAATCAGATCAAGATCATCTCTTTTGTAATCTTCTCAAAACAAAGATCATTTCTTTCCTATTCAGTGAATTTATATTTTAGGAACGTTAATATTCACAAGAATGTTTTATATAGATTTTATATTTTCCAATTTATGTGTGCATGTTTTTAAGAAGGTATTGATCAATTTCGGGGCATATGCCACAAATCGATCTACCCATGTTTTTTATGTGTTATATGCATTTATATTTGCTTTATATCCTATTCACATTATATTAAAAAAGAATAGAATGCGCCATCATATGTGCATAGAGGCCAGGTACAAAAGGCACGACACGATCGAGCATATACGAATACATGTATTAAATATGTTGATCACAACATAATATAAGACGACATCATATGTGCAATGCGCCATTTACCGTCTCCTTATTTCAATAGATCTCTTAATGGCCCTCATGTTAGCGTTGCATGCGGTATTCAAATTACACATGGTACTCAACATTGGTTCAGTGAAAATGATGTTAATAAGAAAATAGGGCGTAATGATGAAAATCGAATGGTGTGTGCTCCCTGTTGTGGCTCAGTGATGGCGACAAGGATAGGTTAGCACACCAGCGGTAGGGTATGGTGTGTGGTAGGTACCCTTCCCCTGCTGAAATCGAGTACAATACATGTATTTTATGAGAATGGATTCAGAAAAGGTATTAGATATTATAAAAACGTTCTCTGAGGAGGAGATCAAATGTGCTATTTTTGAGATGGGTCATAATAAAGCGCCAGGACCTGATGGTTATCCTATAGAATTTTATCAAAGTTGTTGGCATATTATAAAAGAAGATTTGATTGGGGTTTTTGATGAGTTTTACATGGGAACATTGCAAATTGATAGGATCAATTATGGTCAGATTATCCTGTTACCAAAGAAAATGGGAGCTGTTATGGTGCAGCACTTCAGACCCATCTGTCTTTTAAATTGCTGCTATAAGATTTTCACCAAAGTGCTTACTAACAGATTGGAGGGAGTTTTGATTAGGATTATCTCTAAATCTCAAAACGCTTTTTTGAAAAATCGATACATAGTGGACAGCATCATGACTTTACACGAAGCAATGCACTTAGTTAAGTTGAGTAAGGAGTGTGGTATTTTTCTGAAATTAGACTTTGAAAAAGCTTATGATAAGGTGGATTGGGGTTTTTTATTTCAGATGTTAAACCTGAGAGGTTTTGATGAAAAAGTGGTGATGTGGATTAAGCAAGTTGTATCTGGTGACACTTTGCATGTTAGTATTAATAGCAAACAGGGTTCTTATTTTAATAGTTCTCAGGGGGTGAGACAAGGGGATCCCTTGTCCCCTTTGTTTTTTAATATAGTGGCAGATTGTGTTGCTAAAATGATTTTTGTGGCCCAATCAAAAAAATTAATAAAAGGGATCATTCCAGACATTGTAGATGGGGGTCTGACTATTATGCAATACGCTGATGATACAATTTTATGCATGCAACAAGATCTAAATGCTGCCAACGTTTTGAAATTTATCATGTTTTTATATGAGCTGCTGTCTGGTTTAAAAATAAATTTCCATAAAAGTGAAAATTTCATTTTGAATGGAGATAGGGAGACTGAACAGATCTATTCTGAATTGTTTACTTGTGATATTGGAACTCTGCCAATTACATATCTTGGAATGCCAGTTTCGGGGAATAAGCTGAGAGTGATTCACTAGGAGAAGATCATTAATAAAATTGAAAAGAGAATAGAGGGCTGGAGAGGCAGTTCTCTATCTTATGGGGGGGAGGTTGGTGTTAATCAATGCTTGTCTTTCTAATATACCCATTTACAGTATGTCCATGTTTGTGATGCCCAAAAATGTGGTAAATAAGTTGGACAAGTGCAGGAGGGATTTTTTCTGGAGGGGGAATGGTGAGAAAAAGAGAATCCACTTGATTAAATGGGATAAAATATGTAGGCCAAAAAGAAAAGGAGGTTTAGGGGTTCTGAATCTTAGAGATATGAATGTGAGCTTACTTTGTAAGTGGTGGTGGAGATTAGACAACGAAAGAGGTTTGTGGCAGGATTTAGTTAGCAAGAAATATATAAAAAACAAAACTATCTCCGGGGTGAAGGCTAAAATGAATGATTCGCCTAGGTGGCGAGACATTTTAAAGTGCAGGGATTTATATACTAGTAATAGAAAATACATGGTGGGTAAGGGGGAGAATGTACATTTCTGGAAAGATTGTTGGGCTGATATTGTTTCTTTAAAAGATAAGTTTCCTCGCATTTTCTCGGTTTGTCAAGATTCTGAAATTACAGTTGCTCAATGTAGATATAGGAACGGGGGGTTATCCATTCAGAGGTGGTTGGATTCAGCTGATGTTTTAATCTGGGCGGATTTGGTGGATAAGCTTTCTAGATTTGAATTCAATAATGATTCAGACAAGCCTGCCTGGACAGGAGATAGTAAAGGAAAATTCACTGTCAAGTCAATGTATGGACTCATCTCTGAAAAATGTCAAAATAAGAATCTGGATAGAATTTGGAAATCTAAAACACCCTTGAAAATTCAAGTGTTCATGTGGATGCTGCATTTGAATGTGTTGTTGACTAGAGATAATCTGAGAAGAAGAAAATGGATGGGTGATCCAAGGTGTGAATTTTGCAGTAATATAGAAACTGTAGAACATCTTTTCTTTTCTTGCCCTCTAGCAAAGGCAATGTGGGGGATAGTTGCAGCTTGTTGTAAAATTAATACCAGACCAACATGTATAGAAGGGTATTATCTTTGGATGACAAAGGTTTGGGGGTGAGTAATAAAATTCACACTTTTTGTTTAGCCTCATTTTGCTGGAGTGTTTGGATTCATAGAAACAAGTCTTGTTTTGATGGGGTCAAGGTTAAAACCCCACTTTCTGTTTTGCACATGGTGTGTGCTTTATTGAATTTCTGGTCAAAACTTTTGTCGAACGAGATGCAAGAGACTATTAGAATGTGTTCCCATCAGCTGGGTGTTTTTGTTTCAGGATTGACATAGGCTGAACAGGGAAAGAATTGGAATAGTAGGTGCATTACAGAGGGTGTTTGATGCTGGCAACCTACAGGGGAGGAAAAATTCTGCTTGCAATTCCTAGTCAAAAACAGAAGGAATAGAGGAGGGCGCTGTTGCTGGAGGATGAAGGCGAAGCTTTTCAGTTCAGAATGTTTTGTCTGTTATTAGAAGCTGTCTTTTGAATGACTAAAGTCTGTCCTGATCGAACTTGCTGTGGTCTTTGTTTAGATGTTTTGTGTCAATGGATATTGTAATAACAGTATACTTGTTGTTTCCGTTATCGTTCTCGTTAATGGAAATCGGGGGTCTCCCTCCTTGTGGAAAAAGATATTATAAAAACGAGTACAGTACCGATAAACATATACTTAGTCAGTAATCAACGGAGAAGAGGTTCGGCGGCACAATGAAGAAGATAGGCGGCAGCATACGACGTCCATGGAATAGATAGTCACCATGATACAGCATGCATTTTTCATATTTACAACAAAAAAAAACTTTAATCAAGGTAGCTGGAGTATATGACTAATTAAGTTCCCTAAGGTACATGCTACTCAGGTTCAAATAGTTTTAAAATAGAGTAAATTGCACTGTAGCCCTTGCAAGTTGGCACATTGTTTCACTTAGCCCTAGAACTTGTATTTTACTTTCTCGCACCCTAGAAGTTGGCACCGTTTGCACGGAACCCCCCGAGCCGTTATGACCACCGTAAAAATCAGAAAAAATAAGAGAAAATGATAAAAAAAAAACCATTTAAAAATTCATAAAAACTAGAAAAATCATAAAAATAAAAAACTAAAAGTTCATAAAAATTTTAAAAACATAAAAACATTAAAAATGAAAAATCATAAAAACATAGAAATTCATAGAAATTTAGAAAAAAAAAACTAAAAAATATAACAATTTAGAAAATCATATAGAAATCATAAAAATCCAAAATATTATAAAAATTGTTAAAAAAATAAAAAAAAAACATCAAAAAATCAAACAATCAAAAAAATTCATGTAGACAGGTGCATCGGGTGAGGGGAGGTAGTGAAGATGAGGTAGACCTAACCAGAGCAATGAACAACTACTTTTGGAATTTAACCTTTTGAATTATATTTTTTGAATTTTTTAAGTGTTTTTATATTTTTGAATTTTATATTTTTTTTATGTTTTTCTGAATTTTTATGGTTATTCTTAATTTTTTCTAATTTTTACGTGCCATATCAGCGCCACGTCAACGCTACGTCATCATCTAACGATGGATATAACGGCTCAGGGGGTTCCGTGCAAACAGTGCCAACTTTCAGGGTACTCCGTGCAAACGGTGCCAACTTCCAGGGTGCAAGAAAGTAAAATACAAGTTTCGGGGGCTAAGTGCAAATAAGATGCGAACTTCTGGGGGCTACAGTGCAATTTACTCTTTAAAATACTTTTAGATAAATAAAAATCAAATTTTTTATTACTAGTTAATTTTTAGTTCAAGATAGGCTTTTATTTTAATATTTTATTAACTCACTGTACTACTCTGTTTAATATTCTCCCTACGTTCTATGTATTATTTAGAGTAAAATGCACCGTAGATACCTAAAGTTGTTCCGAGCGGTCAAGTAGGTCCCAATTCTCAAAATCCAAAAATTGATGTACTCAAGTTGTTTAAGTGGCTCACCTCAGGTCCCAGTCGCCCCACCTGGGCAAAATACAAACGTGGCAGCACATGTGACCTGCCTAGCTGGCGCAAATATGCAAATAAGCCCCTTGGCTCCTTCCCCACACAGCTCAGTTCGTAGCAATGGTCAAATTGCACTGTACAAATGCTTCCCAGTTGCAATATGACCCATATGGATTTGAAATATAACCTTTTGCACCAAAGCAACATTAACTTTATACAAAAAACAACATGCATAAACGGATTAACACAGAATACTAGCATATTGTTGCACCTGGACAGGTGACTTGTGCTGCCACATTTGCATTTTGTCCAGCTGGGGGCGCCTGGGACCTGAGGTGAGCCACTTAAACAACTTTGGGTACATCAATCTTTGGATTTTGAGATTTGGGACCTACTTGACCGCTCGGAACAACTTTAGGTACCTACGGTGCATTTTACTCTATTATTTATTATGACGACTGAGACTTATTTATCTCTCAGTCAATTTTCTCACATACGTGAATATTCGTTGGATCTTTTATGTGTCCTATGGAGATGTTTGATCAACGGCTCAGAAAATTGACTAAGAGATAAATAAGTCTCAGTCGCCTGATGAGAAGTCAGTCCTTAAAAACAACTATCATCTCGGTTATCATCCTCAAGGGAGGTGTTAAAGGGTTTTAAAAAAATAAAAAATATTTTAGAAATCTTAGAACCATTTTAAATCCAACAAAAAAATATAAAATACTATGTTGTTCGGACATTTAAAAATAGCATTTTTTACGAGTTTTAACTTTTAACTTAAGCCCAAAAGAAATGATACATGCCTTAAAGTTTACACTATCAATGCAGCCTGTATACATAAATGTTCGTCGCTGCTGTATATGAAAAAAGCTGGTGCTGGTGTACGCGGGATGGCGGGAGCAGGCGCTGGACCGCAGCAGCCATGCGGTGTGGCGGGCACAGCGCATCAGCCACGCTGGGTGGTGGGAGCTCTGCTCCCGCCGTGCGGCGTGTCGGGCGCCATGCCAGGTGGCGGGCTCCTTGCCATTTCCGTAATTTCATTTATCAATAGCTTCTTTTAATAAATGTGACTTATCCGTTGATTATTTCGGGTATTTTGCCCATACCAAACCCGTATTTGTTAGGCAAAAATACAATCCGTGGTACAATGGATGCACCAATGGGTGTCAGTCCCAAATTATAATGGTAAAGAGAAATTTAAGAATATACCACTTAGACAAAAAAATTTATGAATAGCATTTTTAAAGGGAGCACGCTACACGAAAATTTTATGAATAGAATTTTTAGAGGGAGCAACCCTATGTTAAGATAGATTGAAGAGCCATTTTCTAGATTTAACCGATTCGTATTAGCTGCGCTACTATATAGCGCAGTGCGCAGCTTTGGCCCTGGGCTCGACACCTCAGCTTTCCCGGCTCCTCGTGCGGCCACGTCGCCCCTTGTTCCGGCCCGTCCGATCGCGCCTCGCTGGCTGCCTCCTAGTCGTCCGTTTAGCTGGTCAACCTGTGCGGACGAGTTTGCTGAAAACCCCTTCTACTTTGCTATTTTGTGTTTTAGTCCCCGTGTATTCGCGTATGCGTCCCTGGGCAATGCTCCCGCGCCCCGGCGGTTTTTCGTTGACGCCCTTAACGTTTTCCGATCTTTGCAGCTCTACCCTTTTGGCCTTCGTAGATGCACCTGTGGTTCGCAAGTAATTACCCGCAAATGCCATCGCTTCTAGCCTGCCTGCTTCCCCCGCTGCCCCGCAGCCATCCCCGAACCCTAGCCCTTGCTCCCCGTCTCCTCCCTCCTCTCGCTCCCCCTTGGTCCTCGCCGCCGTTGCCTCCTCCGCCGCCGTCTCCTTTCTCAGAGGCCCTCCACCCCGCCTCCTCCTCTCGCCCCGCCCCTCCTCCTCTCCCTGCTGCCTCTGGAGCGCCACCGCAGAAGCTCCCTCCACGGCTACCCACCTCTCCTTCTCCCTCGCCGCCTCCGGAGCGCCTCCGCAGCTGCTCCCCTGCCTCCTCCTCGTGCCCCCGCGTCGCCACCTCCCGCCAACTGCCCAAGCCGCCCCGCCTCCGCCCCAGAGCGCCGCCGCATGTTCGTCGGTTCACCTCCGTGTACAGGCGCCG
>SPJY01021785.1:608574-644053 GCA_005191435.1 Raddia distichophylla
CTCAATAAAGTTGATGTCACAGCGGCTCTGGAAATAGAGCGTTAGTTAATTATCTGATCATGGAGAAATCCACATCTGAATCGTGTCACCAGGTTGCCATCTCCAATCCCCATTCTCCACATTCCAACCAAATCACATTTAAAATGGAAAGCGAAGTAGCTAGCATTTGATCAATTCAATGAGTAATGCGATTATTACTTTGCTCAACAAATCTCATTTCTAAAAGCGTTTCATCAGAGCCAAAGGACAATCTTATTCTATATAGTAGCTCGGCATGTGGGTGTGGCGCAGCTTTATATTCTATCAACAAATTTATACTTGATACGACAATTTTACAACAAAATAAATACAATAATTGGACCTATTTTAAATAGATACATCTGAATGTCAGCATTCAGCAGGAGAAAGGTGGGTGTCCTAATCCAATGACCCAACCCATATTTCTAATTGAAATCATCATGAACCTAACTATTTTTGCGAAACAGGAATTCCTCACAATGGGATCCCGTCCCGGACGGCATTCCCCCCCTAGCGACACGTGTCCACTCACCCCGCGCCAGCTCCCCTTCGCCCGCGCGCGCTGTGAAGAGGAGGAGGAGGAGGAGGAAGGAGGAGGCATACCTCGACGCCGTCGACCTCGCCGTTGCCCTCGCCGTCGCCGCCGTCGAGCTCGCCGCCGCCGGGTTAGGGTTCGGGTTAGGGAATATGTGGGTTCCTCCGGGTGTAGAGGAAGGTCGGGGCGGCGGCGGATCGGCGGTGGGTGGGGCTCGTCGGGGGCGGCGGCGGAGGCGGCGGTGGCGCCGCCGGAGCCAGGGGAGGAGGCGAAGGCGGGTGGGCCGACGGTGGAGGGGGGACCACGCCTTCCCCGTCCGTTAGGGTGGGCGGGGTGGCACGGCGGCGGGGCAGGAGGGCGGCCGGGGTGGTGGTGGAGGCGGCGGGGGAGGTGGTGGAGGCGCGCGGAGCAGCGGCGTCGACGAGGGAGGGAGCGAGGCGCGGAGCAGCGCGAGGGAGAGTGAGAGGCGGAGTAAGCGAGGCTCATCCGATGGTTGGCTTGCGGACGGACGACCGTGCGCTATGGGCCCCATTCTGAAAATACGGTTTCTTGAAAAATAAAACAAAAATATATAGAACGAACACTGAAAATTAAAACCACTCCATTTGATAAGCAGTAGATCGAATTTGCTTCTCAGGATCGTTTCCAGGAAATTAGAACCACAAGCTTGGGCGTCTCGAACGCGAATCCACCGAATTATCCAGTAACGCGGCCGCAGGGAGGAAAGGTAAGGATTTTTTATTGCAAGATGTTTGCAGGAATCAAGATGAGTACATCAGTACATCACGCTCCTAGCAGCAGCGACACGCATCGAATTCGAAGTAAAAAAGTGTAGGAGTATATGATACCAGAACCCTCTGCTCGACAAGTAATTAAACACCTTATTTAGGACGGGACGGAATGGCGGCAGGCTGGTGGTGGATGATCTAGGCGTGCACCTCGCCGCAGTCGGCGATGACGACGGGCTTGGAGGTGCGGCCGCTGGTGGAGCCAACCTTCTCGATGGCCTTGACGACGTCCATGCCATCGACGACCTTGCCGAAGACGACGTGCTTGCCGTCGAGCCACTCGCAGGGCGCCGTGCAGATGAAGAACTGGGAGCCGTTGGTGTTGGGCCCGGCGTTGGCCATGGAGAGGACGCCGGGGCCGGTGTGCTTGCGGGCGAAGTTCTCGTCGGCGAACTTGTCGCCGTAGATGGACTCGCCGCCGGTGCCGTTGCCGCGGGTGAAGTCGCCTCCCTGGCACATGAAGTCCGGGATCACGCGGTGGAAGCTGCTGCCCTTGTAGTGCAGCGGCTTGCCGCTGCGCCCCGGGCCCTTCTCCCCCGTGCACAGCACGCGGAAGTTCTCCGCCGTGCGCGGCACCACGTCGGCGTACAGCTCCATCACGATCCGTCCCGCCGGAGCGCCGCCCACCGTCATCTCGAAGAACACCTTCGGGTTAGGCGCCATCGCTCGCTCTCCCTCTCTCTCCTTCGCTTTGGGGATTTCTCTCTCTCTCTCTCTCTCGCCTCGCTGCAGCGTGAGTGCGCGTGCGATGGGTGGGAAGAAGAGAGGACTCTGCCCCTTTAAATAGCCACCCGACGCTATGCCTTTGCCGCGTGCGGCAGATTATGGGTCGCGTGAAGCGCACGCGGGCCGGCCAGCCCGGCCCGGCCCGGCCCAGTGGCCACAGCGGCGGCATCGCATCTTGCTGCCCCTGCGTGGACGAGGACGAGACGGGCACTCGATGCCACGGGATTCGATTCGATTCTTCTCTGCTCCTTTTCCCTCTCCTTTTTACCTCAGTCCATATCTTTTTTGGAGAATAATAAAACATGCGGTTCTCTGTTTGGTATGGTTTTGGCCTCGTTCTTTCCAGTGTTGCGCACCGTTTCGTATTACTATAGCAAAATTTATTATTTTTATATAACATATATGTTATGATAATTTGTAATAATTTTTTTCCGTGGCTTTTATTAGTCTTTTCAAAAATACTAAAATTATTTTTTAAGTGTTATTTTTAATTTGTAGACATTTTTTCGAAGTCACTCAAATTTGCTACGGTCATACGTCAACGCAAGGATACACCGGAAAGAGCCAGGCATTTATTTCATATGCTTTCACACCGTTAGGCTACCGAAATTGCCGAGATTCCAATTGCCTTGTTCACGACAGAATATATACTTTGCCTCGGCCATCGTTGGATACGTACCCAAACGGGAGCGTGGCTTTTTACCCCGAGAGAACCTGTATAATGATTTAGAGTCTGCCGTGCAGTGGTTATTAGGCTAATAAATGATTGTTTAACAGAATCAGAATATATCAATATTAATCACTTCGAGAGTTTTGAGCCTGTTCCTTGTAGCTGTTTAGCTTGTTTATTTTAATTCTTCATTTCTTTTAAGTTGACTCAAGATATCAAAAGATCAAGAGAATTTAGCTTTAAAATTCAGTTAGGCCTAGCCTTCAGGTCGCTGGAACATGCTCTAAGAACGCTATTTATAATACAAGCGTTCAACTTGGCCCATTACAAAATTTGGTAAAATAAAACGAGTGGAGGAAAATCTAAGGCATGTAGCCATTCACTTGCTTTTTTAACCAACATGAAATTCTAAAGGCAAGAACTGGTGATTTTGCTATGAATAAGAAATATAGTAAGCTCCGTGTAGAACACAAGTTTTTTTCCCTAACCAAGAACACAAGTGGGCTCTAAATTGGTTTCTTTAGCCTTTAGCTCCAATCAGGCTCAGCGCATATATACAACTTTCTTCTGTTTGGTTACGTGCAACTTTCTTCAGATTGGTTACTTGCACGCGTGTCTTGGTCTTGGCCAGCATTGTGGGGTGCAAAAATTCTCTTCCATGTTCCAACAAGGCTCTTGGGAAACACATAATTTGACTGTTTACTTGGAGCCTGGATTAACCACACAGGGGAAAGGACGTCAAGACGCGGACAAAGGCTTTGTTCTTTTCGGCGCTGAGTAAACTTGAGTTTTACTTTACCAAAAAGTTAAAGTCCTCAAAAATTGATCTAATTGTTTTTTAGAAAATAATTAAAAAATAGTTTTACAATATTGAGAAGAACTACTAAAAGACTCAAAAAAATCATTATAAATTACTACACCACATAGGCTATATAAAAAAAAAAAATTGCTACAGTAAAACTCAACTCAACTTTACACTTAAAAGAACAAGGCCAAAGTCACACAAGACACTGGAAAATAGATTGCCTGGAAATACATCGAAGATTTTGACGCTTCGTGTTAGGCAAAATTATCGCTGGCAACATATCTGGTGCTAAATGTTACCATCCTAGCATTAGATCTATAAGAAACACCTCGGAATTAGAGGTGGAAGCCTAGATTTAAGCAGCTTCTTATGATTTGATGGCCCAAATACGATGTTGCCATGGAGTAATATACAATGGATTTTTTTTTTTTTGATAACATATACAATGGATATTGGTACTGAATACGTGGCCGGTGCTATTATTGCTGTCCAAACTGGGCTTCAAAACACACGCGACAGAAAAATAGGATTGGGCTAGGATATTTTGTCGTGGACCAGGATTGTAAAGCCCAAATAGGCCCACGGGAGAGCTGAAAGACCGGAGAAAATCGAGGGCTCACCGCCTCGCCGCTCGCCGGTCGACGTCGCTTCCCTGCGCTCGGGCTCCGCCGCCGGTGCCCGCCTCCCGGAGTCGTCGGCCTCACGTCTTCTCCCCCTTCAATGGGAGGTGAGCGGAAGCGGCGAAGACGCGACGGCTCGGAGGCGCCGGCGATCCACCCGCGCAACCGCTACGCCTCCGCGCCGCCGGACTTCGCGAAGCTGGCGGAGCTCTACCCCTCCTTCCGCCCCTTCGTCTCCCTGTCCCGAGGCGACGCGTCCGTAGACTTCACCGACTTCCTCCGCCACGCGCGAGCTCACGCGCGTCCTCCTCCTCCACGACCACGGCGTTAACTGGTTAGTCACCTCCCACCGGGCGCCGGCCCCTTCCCACCCCAAATCGATTCATCCGAGTTGCTACCGCGGTAACTAAGCTGCTTATCAAGCTCGTCCACGTCGTTCTGCTGAAAAAGTAGAAGCGCGCCCCTGAATTCGAGTTCTTCCAGTTATATCTCAGTCTCCAAGCACCTGTAATTTCACACACTTACCGTTTTATAAACTGATGATGCCACTCCCACAACTCAGAGCACAAGAAGCTGCCAGTTCTTGGTAATTTTCAGTGTTGGATACCGATGCATTTAGAGAAAATACTGTACTGAATACGGTCGTAACAGGGGGTACACTGCTTATTGTTGGTTGTCATGACAAATGCCGTCAGAAGATGTGCAAAGATTTGTGATCGATCAATGTAACAGATGGTGTTGAATGTACTTAATGTACACATCACAAGCTATTACTATATTTTCTTCACTTTATGCCACGTTAAATTTTAACTGGATTGTTCTTCAAAGTTAGATTACAAGTATTTTTTTATTCATGACACTGTCTAAAAACTGAGCTCTTAGGCACATCTTCTCTGTTTGTCATTTCAGAAATATTCCATTGTTTTTCTAGGGTAGATTGGTTAATGTTGAACAACATGTTTAACCAAATTTGAAGTATCTCCGCTCTTAAAAATTGTTAGATGCCATGCTAGCTAATGCTGAGACACACTTTTTTGGAAAAAAAACAATGAAGCTTATATGTGATGCACACTATTTGTTGCTCGTTTTCCTTGTAGATTGTTGTGTCATACAGTTTATGATCATTATTTTCAGTTCATATATGATTATATGGATTTTCACTACTGTTTACAGGTGGATTCCAGATGGACATAGGCAAAAACAAGGCTAATTTTCTTTTGATGTTTAATCTTTCTTATTTTCCTTACCTTCTTATATATTTTCTTACTTTGTATGCCATTTAATACTTCGTACCATTCAGACCTTGCCTATATATAATGCATTGAAGGTAAGCTTTGGTATTGGACACATTGATTTTGGTTTATTAATGTTGTCTTCATCTATTAGGGAAGATTATATCGAGGTGCATATATATGGAATGATGCTATCAGAGATAAGATTAATGCTCAAAGTGGTGTCAACCGATTTTGATAGGTACACCGTCGAATATGTTCTTAATTGTTATAAAGATATCATTTATATCACAATTGTTCTCAATTGCAATTTCCCCGACTATTTGTTTTATGGCACTAAGCCTTTGCAAATGGTAATGCAAGAAATCTTTTTTTTTTTTGGGCAGACTGAAGCAGACTACTGGCTCTTATCAAACACGGGGTTAGCATCACCGACGTGTGGAGGACAACCCGTATCCTCTTCTATCAACGTCTATCGCCCTCTTACGACTGACGAGCTCTGATGTCAACATGTACTGACAGCTCATAATTCTATATCAACCTCCGTTAATGGCATAGACAAAGATTGACACATTAACGGTGCATGAATGAAATAACAAATCAGATGCATTGTTGGTGTCGCCAATTAGATTTGCAACGTATGGCTGGATTGAGGGATTTCGACACATCAGCCTTCAAGGTGTGAAGGTAGAGGATAAGTTATACGTTTATATAGGTAAATTATGGTTCTCGAGCACATTTGCTTATGGTTAATCTTTGCGTCCAAAAGTCAAAACACTTTAATTTTAAAAATCATTTTTACTTCAGGATCATTTCTCAAAGTTGTAAAAAAAAGGTTCGAATCGTGTCAAACTCTCTAATCAAGACGCTTTGTAAATTAACTCTCTAATCAAAAAGCAGGTCAAATTATGTTGCCAGCCAATGCACGATCCGACCCAAACATGACACTCGCCCACTGCGGCACAAGATGTTGAGGCAGGCAGCGTCTCGGAGAGCTAGGGCGGAGGAGCGGTGGCACGATGCCCAGGAGGAAAAGAAAACAGGTGTTGGCAAGAGGAGTTACGAGCACAAAAGGAAGCTGACCGATAACAGCAAGCCTCCAAGCGTGAGGCAATATGATATACAGTAATGCCTACCCACAATCGGCAGCAACGAGGCAATATGATATACAGTAATACACACATACACACAAAATCTAACACCAACCAGTTTCTAAAGAAGCACACAACCAAACACAGACATTTGATTAAGTTTAAACTTTAAAGCTTATGTGCTAGATTATGTGAATGATTTATGTATCTCAATCTAAATTTTGGTAAACATGTTTGTCGTTGCTGCACACAGGCCCAAATTTTGGTAAACATGTTTGTCAATCTAAATTATGTGAATGGTAAACTTTGTTTGTCTTTACTGCAGTAATAATTTTGCTTATGGTTTGTGACTTTGTTCTTCTTACACATAGGCTCAAACTGAGAAATTGTTCCCAGACAGTGGCGGAGCCAGGGCCCGGCCACCCTGGGCCTAGGCCCGGGCTTCGGCCCAATAGCAAGGCATATATTCCTTCCGGCCCAGCTCATTTTTCAGCATATTTGTGGCAAGTGGCCCGGGCCCAATTGGGCGGAGCCAAGGCCCGGCCACCCTGGGCCCAGTCTCCTCAGTTGGGCTGGCTCCGCCACTGTTCCCAGAAGTAAAGGGACTGCAAGCACAAAGCTAGATCATGTCAGGATTCAGAAGACACTACCATCAACACTTCCTCAAGTGTCCAGGAACCAAAGGAGCCAGCAAATACAACCCTTAGTGCTTCTTCCAGCATAGTCACAAAAGGGTTTTTAGTGAGCCCGGTTCAGGTTTTAGTAGAGGGCTCGCTTTCTAGTTTGGATTTAGTTAGGCTTGTCGGATGTGAGGATTTGTTGTTGAGCTTGTTAGCATATGTTGTGTGTGTAATGAATGGTTGTTATAAGCACAAGTTCATTGATTATAAGACATTGTAAGACATGAATGGAGAAAATTCTAAACTAAAACAGCGTGTCTCAGCATGTCATTTTGGAGGATATTGCAGGACAGCGTGTCAGCATGTCTCAACTTGAGAAACCAATACTGTTCCTCTGTTCAGATTTGGAGGATAATTAGCAAGCACCTAATTATGAACCTGATGCATTTCAGGCCAAAAACTAAACCTGAACATGTAGCATCTGTTGCTGAAAACTAAACATGAACATGTAGCAATTGACCACCTGAAAACTGAACAATGAACATGAACCTGGCAATTGTCCACCTGAAAACTGAACCACCACCTGAACTGAACTGAACTGAGCTGGTTCAGATTGTAAATTCAAGGGCTAAAACTGAACTGAAATGAAATGGTTCAAATATAGTGCTATTTAAATACAGCAGGTTCACACATAAGTGCATTCATTCAAATGCAGTGCTACTCAAATACAGCAGGTTCCATACAAACAACAGAGCTTAACATTTGCCACTTGAATACACTTCTACTCAAATCCTGCAATCTTGCAATATACCCTGAACTCTTGTGCTGAGCCTCATACTGATACAAGTTCACAAATGACAGTTTCATACATTTTCAGTGTGTATTCTCTCCATGCATGGAACCTTTCAATATTGGCCTGCAATCAAAACCAGTAGTTGATACACAGTGGTGCCCAATAAAAATCAGTGTTCCATGTGTGGTTCCTGTAAATGGAGTCATACCATGACTGGCCAATAAAAAAAACAAAAATGAAACTCAAACTGTAATTCAGTGCTAACATTCCTGGACACAATACAAAGGAACAAAAGATGGTTACATATTCTCATGATTTGACACTACGTTAAAATGTAATTTCCTAGCAGCTGACTGCAATGTGTCATCTTGATCAACTCCAAGAGACTTGTATATCCTCCTTGGATATATGGAGCGTCCATGGTAGAAGAATTCTTGTACATATTGTAGTTTGATACTGTGGCATTAGCATATCCGCCTTGTACATATGGAGCAGCCATGGAAGAAGAATTCCCGTACATATTTAAGGGTCGGATCAACGGAGCAACCATGGTCGAAGATTGCCCGCACACATCATTTGCAAAGGTTGGCATTGTACTTTTAACAGCATTGGTACCAACATTAAGATCCTGTGTCATAGAATATGAAATTGTTCATAAAATGTGCATGTAAGTAAATAAATTATGAAATGGTATAATGAGTCGAAGTCATGTCTTACGATCATTTGGTTTGGATTAGCAACTTCATCTCTATTTTCTGCAGCATTATTTGGATCTTCTCCTATAGTCAAACATTAAATATAGAAGAAGATAAAAAAATTATTGTAGAAGTAGCCATAAGGGAAACAAAACCAACTAGACTGGGTAGGATCACTACCTCTCTTTTGAGCACTTTTCTTCTTCTTCTTCTTCCCTTTGTTCTTTTCACTCACGTTTCTGAAGCGTTTATTCTTTGGGCCTTTTACCAGGAGCCGAGCCGAGTAGAGGAGCCGAGCGCACTGAAGCAGCGCTACATCGCCCCCGCCGCCGCTTCGTTCGATTGGAAGTTTGGCCACGCGTCGGCATCGTACGTCGGGTACGCACGGGAGGAGGTCTGCATCCCGGATCCACAAAATTTCCCCCCCTTGCCGCTTGCGGGGGAGTGGCTCAGTCCCGTTTGTAACAATTGCACAATTTTAATGGCATTTTCCATAATTGCGATTTATTTAAATGGAAACATTCCAGTTGGCCTCTCCTTTTTGGACAAAAAAAAAATTCAAAACCCGTCAACCCAATAGCGGCAGGTTTCCCACGTAACATCAAGGTCGAGCGGACCGTGGCCAGTTCACCGATATAAATACGCGCTGCCGCACCACTAGTCCTGGGAATTGGGCCGTGCCGGGCCGGCACGGCACGGGCCCGTCGTGCTTCGGGCCACCATGCTTCGGGCCGGCACGGCCCGGTCAACACTTTGGGCCGTGCCGGGCCGGCACGGACGGCCAAAAGCCAGGCACGGCACGGCCCAAAAGCCCGACGGGCCGCAATCGGGCCGGGCCGGCCCGAGCACGGCACGCCCGACAAAACAGAGAGATAAATGATTTTTTATAAATTCATACGTTGCTCAAATAAAAAAGTTGTCTATACAAAAAAGATGCGTCTCGAAATTCTCTACAACTTTCATGTAGAACATAAATTCATCTGAGCAGCGGAATATCTCGAAAAATGTTAATTACCGAAATGGGTCATGTGGGTTCTAAAACAGCCAGTGCACTAAATATTTTTTATAAATTCATGCTTTGCTCAAATGAAAAAGTTGTCTACATAAAAAAGATGCGTATTCAAATTCTCTACAACTTTCATATAGAAACAAAATTCATTTGAGCAATAAAAGATCACCAAAAATACAAATTACTGACCGTGCCTCTGTTCGGGCCGTGCCGGCCCGAGCACGGCCCAAATGTTCGGGCCGTGCCGGGCGGCCCGTCGTGCCGGCTTCTCAGGCCCGGCACGGCACGGCAATCGGGCCGGGCCGGCACGGCCCAAATAATTTCGTGCCGGGCCGTGCTTTGGGCCGGCAAAATCGGGCCGTGCTCGGACCGGCCCAAAAAAGCACGGCCCAATTCCCAGGTCTACGCACCACTCGCCTTGCTCCGGCTTCCTCCCCTCAACCACTCCGCCTCCGGCCTCCTCTCTCCACCCCTCCTGCAACTCTCCGGAAGCATCTGGAAGCTTCCGACAGCAAGGTGAGGCGTCTCCTCTACGATCTCCCCCTCTCTTCCCCCGCTCGATTCCAAACTTGCTTCGAATCGTCGCATTTCCTGCGGTTCCACCCGCGCGCGGGTGATTTTTTTTCTGGGGTTTTGCGGGGGTTTATGCCATCATGCGTGTATCGGTGTATGGGGTGGGAGGCGCTGGTAGAAACTTCTAGAACGTCGGCATCGGCGCTCGGGAGGGCGCGATCTCGAATCCGGTTCGAGCTGGGGCGCGCCCGGCCGGGCCTCTCTGCGGCTCCAGGTGGTTGCGGGGCTTGCGGGTTGATTGCTTTGCATTTTCTACTTGCATTTCTGCTCCAGGAGGCCGCCGATTCTGTGCGTGCGCTTTGGTGCGATCGATCGGTGCTGTTCGAGCTCTTTGTGCGAGCGATTCGGCGAGATTCCTTCGGTTTCCACCTTCTGGAAGCTTCTGGAGGGTTGGTCGACATGGGTGCAAACGCTCGAGAGCTTGTTAGGATTAATCTTGTAACTAAGGCCTTGTTCTTTTCAGCGTATCGTACCGTTGCGTATTACTATAGCAAATTTTGTTATTTTTATATAGCCTATATGTTGTCATAATTTGCGACGATTTTTTCGTGACTTATAGTACTCGTTCCAAAGATTCTAAAACTATTTTTTAATTATTTTTTTATAATCTTTAGACCTTATTTTGAGGGCTCTAAAATTTGCTACAGTAATATGCAAACGTAACGATACGCTGAAAAGAACAAGACCTAAGTCATTAAGAGTCAGGCATCGAACAGTGCCCTTGTACGTGCACATGCATTAGAGTTAGTGTGCTAATTAGATCTAGTGTTAGGATAATTAGCAGAGAGTTAATTAGTTGGATTTAATAAGCCGGTGGATGCGTGTCATGCATGTGTTTGCATGTACCAGCCGCATGCATGAGTAGTGTGCGTGTAGGAAGATTAGCTAGTTAGTTAGCCGGCTAGTTAGCATGCAGTTAGTGGAGTGCATGCAGTAGCTGGTGGTTAGATCGTGCACGAGTGACCGAAGATGCGGGTGGTTAGATCGTGCACGAGTGACCGAAGATGCGGAGTGCGTGCGTGCGTGCGTGGCCGAGAGGCTGTGCGTGTGTTAGCCTATATAAAGGCATTTGTAATTGCAGTTGAGTGTGTGAGTGTTCTCCGGGATGGTCTGGGGCCAACAGAGCTGTTTTGGTTTTGGGTGTTCGGTGTTCCCCTTGTCTGTTTTGCTTGCGGGCTGCTTGAGGTTTGGTGCGGAGAAGCGGCCGAGATTCTAGAAGGTTCTGGAACGTCCTTGTCTTCGTTTGTGTACAGTTATTTTTTTGGAGCAGCGTCGTGCTGTGTTGGCTGTAACCAACAAAGTGAAAAACTTGTTTCAAATTTCCCGTGAAATGCGTTGCAGCTCGAGGAACCTTGGAAGATTATTGGGGTTTAACTGTGGTTTTTGGGTGGTATTACCACCAGATTTTACGGGGATAATCTAGGGTTGTATCGTTGGTCTGAGAGGAGTCTCGCAATTGCCCAGTTTGTTCCCACCAATTTGCATTCCCCTTTTGGTGTTTTATCTGTTATCCTTTTTTTTTGTCCTTTTTTGTTTAGTGTATAGAGCACGTCCCTTGCTTTCAAGTGTAATTTTGTTTTCATTTTTTGGATCGTGGTTGAGTGAGGTCTTAGGGAGACCTAACATTTTTGGATCAGTTCCTTCGATTTGGCCTTTTCGGATTTTGGGGGAGAACACCAGATCCATATACGCGCTGCCCTGAAGCACCAGCCGGCGGCGAGTTTCTTGTCTCTCATTGTTGTCCCCTCTCCCGGATTTCTTTCTTTCGCTCGTTTTTCTTGCGATCTTAGTACTAGTGACTAACTATCGTCTTCTTTTGATTTCTAGAGCTGCTGTAGCAATGGATCCTCCTCCTCCTCCACCACCATGACCACCAGCAGGAAGGTAAGCCTATCTTTCTCACGCCGCGGCCGGCCCCCTCCCTCTCCCTCTCCGGCGTCCTCGTCGAAGGAGAGAGGGAGGGGACCCGTCCTCTTCCTCCTTCTCCCTCCCTTCCAGCCTCCCCTTTCCATCCCTCTTCTCCCTTCCCTGCTCTTTCCCCTCTTCCCCCGTTGGTGCCTGTGATGTTCCCCTGCTCTGGTCCATATTATAACATGCATGGTTTTGCACTTGCGGTTAATCTGAAGATTCTATTCGTTTTGTTTAAATATTGTGTGCCCCGTGATGAGGTCGATGGTCGTGGAAGCAACTGGGGCTTGAGCATCCCTTATGGTCCCATATTGTAGCATGATTTGCGCTTGCAGTTTATCTGAAGATTCTATTCTTCTTTTTAAAAAATATTGTGTGCCCCATGATGAGGTCGATGGTCGTGGTAGTAGTAGATGGGGTTGAGCATCCCTTACGAGGGTGGGATGATCGTTTGCGCTTACGGTTTAATTACCTGAAGATTCTACTTGTTTTTTTGCCTATGGTCAAATGCTGTGTGCCCCATGATGAGGTCGATGGTCGTGACAACATCAGTTGAGCATCCTTTATAGGGGTGGTGGTTGGCGTCTTGGTTGCACGCGATGGCCCGGTTGCCTATGGTGGCAGCCAGTACAATTGGAGATAACCGATAAGCTTTTGGTCTACGATGACTTAGCGAGGGGATATATGGACTAGACTCTAGAGAGGTAGTATTTTCATCTCAATTCTAAGTGTGTTCTGATCAGTGTTGGTAAGGCCGTGGGTGATTGGTGGTTTAGCCAACCCCCCGTATTGAGTAATGAAATCTGTGTTTCCTCTAAAAAACGGTGTGATTAAATGTTCTTTTACTACTGTTTTTATGGATATCTCATCTGTTTTGATTAATTTCTCCTCAAGGTGTGATTTCTTTTTGCTACTGTTTGAATGGATATCTCATCAGTTATAATTATTTTCTGCATTGTTTTAATGCATATCTCATCAGTTTTATTTTTTCTGCTCTTGAACAGCGAGGTGGGCAATGTAAAATGGGAAGTTACCTATATAAGTACATGAGGGGAATTGATACTCGCATGAAGAGTAACTTCATCTACTCTACCTCCACCTCCTCGTTGTTATGTTTTTTCAACATGCACCATTCTAACCTTGTATATTTACATGTCCTGTAGAGGTGCTTAGATTCATAGAATTTGTTGTTTGTAATGAAGGGGCTGGACCTAAAGGCATCATAAAAGCTAGGGGGGTATGTAAAACTTACTCGGCCTATATTACATTACTCCCTTTTCTTGTTCTAATAATTATTGCATGCAGATAAGGCTAAGGCGTTGGCTAACAAGAAAATGAGGGAAAACTTCTTTAAGACCTTCAGCTACCAGGGTATCTTTGTACTGCATTACGTGGCTTTGAACAGTCTTCAACTTCTCACAGAGTTACTTGTTAAGGAACTCAATGTTGATGTTGACACGCAGGATTCAATTGGTGCTGTATTGCATTTCACTAGTCTTATATTTCATCACTTAATTTAGCATCCCAAATGCTCATGACAGATTGTACATGCAGGATTTGTTGGAAAATCAGGATCACTAACTCTAGATAGAACACCAAAACTGAATTGAAGTTCATGCACACATACCTTCACTCGATGAAGAATTCATTCTTAAACTTGAAACCGATGTAAAAGGTCTTGTTCTTGTGCTTATGTAGAAGAGGAATTGAGCCTTCCTAGTGCTCCAACAACAAGCTGATTGGTAGCTAGTAACTTTGATAGGGTTTGAGAGGCCAATGGGGGGTCCTCTCCTTATATAGTGTTGTTGTGCCCTAGGGGGACAATCTTTTAGCATGTTTGAGATGCATTGAGTTGATTCTAGAGCCTCCAATCAAGGTTCTAGCCAACTTGATTTTAACATCTTGTTGTCAATTTGGTTTTGACATCTTCATTGAGTGATCATATGATCAACCCAACATTCTCCCCCTTGATCATATGGATTAACATTAAAATTCATTTCTCAATAAAACAATATACCAAGACGTAGAGTTACAATAGTCAATTAAGTACCATTGAACTCTAATGACTATAGTACATCATTCTATTTCAAAACAAAGTTTAGTACATAAAGGGGAATACATATATACATAATGGTCCCGCTTTCTTCCAGAATCAAAGGCTCTCTACCAGACCCATGCCGGCAACATGTCCATTGAATACACTGGGTGGTAGGCCTTTTGTGAGCGGATCCGCTAACATTGACTTTGTATTTATATACTTTACATCAATCGTTTGATCCTGGATTCTATCTTTCACAACATGGTACTTAATGTCAATGTGTTTGGCAGCACCACTTGACTTGTTGTTACTTGAATAGATTACTGCTGGTTGATTATCGTAGTACAAAGTTAGTGGTTTAGATATGCTGTCGACCACTCTTAATCCCGGGATAAAATTCTTGAGCCACACAGCCTACCCGGTAGCTTCATAACATGGCACAAATTCTGCCTGCATTGTCGACGATGCAGTAACACTTTGTTTGGAGCTTTTCCATGATATTGCTTCTCCAACAAGGGTGAATATGTAGCCTGACGTGGATTTCTTAGTATCTTTACACCCCGCAAAATCTGCATCTGAATATCCCACAACCTCGAGATTATCAGATTTCCTATATGTGAGCATGTAATTCTTAGTGCCTTGCAAATAACGCAGGACTTTCTTAACAGCTTTCCAGTGGTCTGGACCTGGATTTGACTGATACCTGCCAAGCATCCCGGTCACAAAAGCTAGGTCAGGGCGAGTACATACTTGTGCATACATGATGCTTCCGACAGCAGAAGCATATGGAACCACTTTCATCTGATCAGCTTCATATTGGTTCCTCGGACATTGATAAGTCCCAAATACATCGCCCTTAACTATCGGAGCAGGCGACGCGGGGCACTTATGCATATTATACTTCTTTAACACTTTCTCAATATAAGCTTTCTGTGATAGCCTCAATGCGCCTTTGGCTCTATCTTGGTGGATTTCAATGCCAAGAACATAGGCCGCTTCACCAAGATCTTTCATGTCAAATTTGGAGGATAAGAACCTTTTGGTCTCCAGCAGCAAATTATATCGCTACTAGCTAATAGAATGTCATCGACATAAAGGACCAAGAAAATGAATTTGCTCCCCCTGAACTTGACATATATGCAATTGTCTACCTCATTTTCCTTAAAATCAAATTGCCTGATTATCTTATCAAACTTGAGGTACCACTGCCTTGACGCTTGTTTCAATCCATAAATAGACTTCTTAAGTTGACATCCCATATGTTCGTTTCCTTCCACGACAAAACCTTCTGGTTGAGCCATGTAGACATTTTCATAAAGATCTTCATTTAGGAATGTCGTTTTCACATCCATCTGGTGTAACTCCAAATCAAAATGAGCTACAAGCGCCATTATTATTCTGAGTGAGTCTTTCGAGGATACAGGCGAGAATGTTTCATTATAATCAATGCCTTCCTTCTGTGTAAAGCCTTTTGCTACAAGTCTTGCTTTAAACCTTTCAACATTCCCTTTGGAGTCACGCTTGGTTTTGTAAACCCATTTACAGCCTACTGTTTTGGCTCCTTCAGGAATCTCTACTAAGTCCCATACCTCATTGGTACTCATAGACTTTATTTCATCTTTTATGGCATTAAACCATGCAGATGAATGCTCACTTTTCATGGCTTCTTTAGATGAAGTAGGATCATCATCCAAAGCTATCTCATTCATATCTTCACTCATGTAAGTGGCATAGTCGCTTGGTATAGCATACTTTCTTACTCGTTGTGACCTTCCAAGAGGTTCATCTTGTGGTTCATTTGCCACAGCTGGAGGCTCCTGATCTTCCTCATCATGTTCATTAGTGGTAGTAATAGGAGACTCAGAAGGTGTTGCATCAACATGCACTGGAAGAACAGGTTCCTGAATCATCGGTGTTGGGACATAAACCCGTTTTTCTTCAAGGTCTATCTTCCTAGGTGTCATGCTCCCCTGATCAGTTCATCTTCCAAGAACACAGCGTGATTTGTTTCAACAAATTTTGTGAACTGATTCGGGCAGTAGAAACGATGTCCTTTGGATTTATCAGGGTATCCAATAAAATGACAACTGGTAGTCTTAGGATCTAATTTTCCAGCACTTGGATTAAAAACTTTTGCTTCAGCTGGACAACCCCACACATGTAGATAATTCAAAATCGGTTTTCTCCCAGTCCATATCTCATAAGGTGTTTTAGGCACCGCTTTACTGGGGACCCGATTAAGAATATGTGCAGCGGTTTTTAGTGCTTCCATCCAAAGACTAACCGGCAAAGTGGAATGACTTATCATACTTCGGACCATGTCCATAAGTGTGCGATTACGCCTTTCAGCCACTCCATTCTGCTGAGGTTCGCCCGGTGTTGAATATTGGGCTATTATGCCATTTTCCTGCAAGAACCTTGCAAATGGTCCAGGAATTTGGCCATTAAGTCATTAGGTTCCATAGTACTAAAGCCTATGCCATTTATATGTTTTACCTCTAAAGCTAAGAAATATATAATCATAACTTCCCTTTTATAGATTCTACCAATTATAAAAAATATTTAACTATCATGATGTAAATTACTGATTGGACTGTTTCTTATCTGGGAGGTAAGCTGGATTGGACTTTCGCAATGATAGTTTGAATAGCCTTTTCCTTTTAGCAAGCTATATATAAGGAATCTGTGTTTTATGTTGTCATGCTTTATGGGTTGGTCTCATTTTATAATTTCACTAAATTTTATCTCTTTAGACTATTATTTTGTTTTTGGGATTTCCTTAGCTTCTTTCTTGCTGGAAATTATATTTTTTGTTAGGTTTTGTGTCGAATATGTGTATAAGGAGGGTTACAATTGGACTGAGTTGTAATAGGCATGGTTGGATTAGAGTAAGAGTCGGACTCTAGCCAGTCCTCCACTATATAAAGGGAGGCGGCCCTGATGTAACCCATGACAACGACCACATAGTTGTAGCATAGGCGTGAGGGGGTCAGCGGGCGGCCTGTGGCCGTGATCCGGGCAGCCGGTATGCTGTGGTATTATGGATTGGAAAGGAGCGCCCATAATCAGTGCCCCGCGGAGGCAGGCGCAAGCTGAACCGCGCTACCAAACATCGTGTTTCCTGGGGTCATTCGTGATCTTGCATTGGCGTAAATCCTAACTTTTTTATGTAAATGATGGATAGGATAACATTTTCTTTATGCTTTTAACAATATGCTGCTCGACCACTTCGAAGGATTGAAGTCTGGTTTATCTCTTTGGTTTGGGTCCTTTGTTTGCTGCATTACTTTGCTACAGCCATGGAGTACGTGTTAAATGCACACATGATAGCTTGTTCAGCCACCACCTCCATTTTATTGTTAAACCAATTTTCCTGTTGGTGGTGTGAGCCATGCACTGCTTTGTTGGTGTTTACATCTTCAACTTTTCTTAGGAAATACTCCATTGTAAACTTCATGTTTGCTTTCCTTGTTGTTTACGACCTTAGCCAACATTGAATGGTTCCGTACTTCCATATGCTGTTTTCCATTGGAGGAATGATGCTTTGTTCGGTATAATCAGTACGATGAGCCATGCTCACTTTCACGAGGCGACAGAATATAGATTCTTGCATGTTGCATGACCATTAGATTCAATGCTAGCATGAGAATGGGCCTACTTTATTTGCCGCCCTCCCCCCTATTGTTATACAAGTGGTTCATATTTTTTAGAGCAAATGGTTCATGTTTTATTTGCTTGTGTTTCCATTGTTATTAACTATGTAAATTCTT
This sequence comes from Raddia distichophylla, assembly GCA_005191435.1. Classification (NCBI taxonomy): domain Eukaryota; kingdom Viridiplantae; phylum Streptophyta; class Magnoliopsida; order Poales; family Poaceae; genus Raddia; species Raddia distichophylla. The sequence continues at coordinate 626,466 of SPJY01021785.1, forward strand.
CACTGTCATTTGTTAATGGCATTCAAACTGTATAGTGCAGCATGACCAGACGTGTAGAAGAACAGCTAGGCTACAAATTCTTGGGACGGCCGCTAACCCTAGCCTTCGCTCCCTCTCCTTTTTCCTCCTTGCCTCTCCCCCACGAACTCTTTGTAAAATCTCATTTTTGGGAAAATGGAAATTTTTGAAGCTTGAATATAAATATACTTTCCCTTTTGCTAAGCTCAAGACTTGTACCCTCTCACTGGTAAACTTTTTTAGAATACTCTATATTTAAAACCTTTGAATGAAAGATTTCCATTTAGATATTATAGCTTGTAAATAAAAGCTTTGAGTATTTCTAGACAAAATTTAAAACATTTTATATTCAAGATCATGTACTTGGCTCATTTTCAAAGATTTTTAAAACCTTTTCAAAGGCCTTGTGCAAAGCTCATATTTTCAAAATATATGAAAATATATGTGGCCTACTACAAAATGTAAACGGTCTATCTTGTAATCATTTTCATCAATGCTTGTGTATAGATGAGTATATCTCTATATGCATGGAATCAAAATATTCAGTTTTGCATAAAGGGATTATTTCTGAAATTTGTATTTCTATTTTCAATCTTGAATAGTGATATATTTCTTACTTCCTTGAATTCTAAGATACTTTGAATATGTTCTTTTCATATTTTGGATAGTATTACCAAAATATGGATAGTGACCTAATATTCTATATTCTATTCTCTAAATTATTTGCTTTTTAGTGTTTGTTAGTACTTATGTGTGTATCTATATTTATTTAAGAAAATATATTCTTACCCAAATATTCATATTCATGTGTTTTCATATCATGAATAATATTTTCATGATTTTGAATATTTTTTTCATTATCTTGAACTATTATTTTCTACCTTAAGCCTTATTTGAACAATAAAACTAACATGTGCATGTGAGCATATATGTATATTAATATGTGCACACTTTTTTATTTTCAGTTTTCTAACAATGTTTTCAAAACCAAGGATAATAATCCAAAAGAGGTACTTTCATTTCCCAAATATTTTCAAAAAGGAACTTAAACACCACATGGTATTTTTCCTACCATGAATAGTAATTTCGCCCTCTCGTTCCTTAATTGCTTTTATCCCCAAAATCCTTTTTAGGCTCCACCTATTTTTCCCTTTGTGCTAGAGAATATAATTATAAATTCAAAATTCAAATATTTTTAGGCTCCACCTATTTTCCCCTTTGTGCTAGAGAATATAATTATAAATTCAAAATTCAAAACTCCGCGCTTCCACGTCGCCATAGCCTCCAAGCCACCCACTGCCTCTCCGCCTCTACAAAAGGCCAGCCATCCCCTTCCTCTCCGCTCTCTCCCACTTCCGCTCGCTGGACCGAGGAGCTCGCATCGTCGACAAGGCTCTCTCGGTGAGCTTCTCCCTTGTCCAGTGTTTGCAATCGATCCCCCTCCAGCTCCTCTTGCTCCCACCACAGTTAATCGAGATTTGGCTGCTTGTAGCACACGGGAGAGCTCCTCCATCGTCGTCGGCATTCTTCGTCTCACCGCCAAATTCGGGCCGCACGGAGATGCTCCCGAGATTTTCTTCGGCCTACGCCATCGCCAGGAGCTACTACACAGACCACCGCAAGCAATCGGACGGAGACGCGCCGAAGAACCCGATCGACGGCGTCCCCTGCTTCGCCTACTTCCACCCCGCTGGTCGACAAACCGCGTCAAGACCTCTCCACTCAAGATAGCTGCACACTCCTATTGATCCCTAGTACCTCACATGGTTCCTTTTGGCCTTAGCAAGCGTGCTTCGCCGAATTGGCAAGCTCCTCGCGACCCCTTCCGCCTCCGCTAGTCGCGCCGCCGCCTCGGCCTATCTCCGACATGCCAATAGGCGGGGATGAGCAGTCCTTGCTCCCCTCTTTTCGTTGCACCCAAGAGATCGTGGTCTCGTGGACCGTAGCGTCGTCTCGCCCTCGCCGGAGTTCTGCCGGAGACTCGCCGGAGGCGCTGGCGCGAGGTACAAGGAGCGAACGAAGCAGAGCGAGCTCAGCGCCCGCTCCCCCCTCTATGCTGCTGACAGCTGGGTCCCCCAGCCCTCGTTGGGCCGATTCAACTGCGGGCCGAGCCCGACACTGTGCGGAGGATATTTCCCAGCGATTTTAGCCTTTTCCTTTATTCCAGAGAGTGTTTTAGAATTTTTTTAATATCAAATGGTTGGTAAAAATTCTAGAAAATTATGTAAAATACTAGATTGTATTTGGGACTGAGTAAAAAATTTTCCCTGTTCATATCATTGTTCAAAGGCTCATTACAATTTATAATAGCCCTTCCTAGCCTTTTCATTTATAAGGAAAAACTAGCAAAATGTTTTCTCTTTACTAAAAATAGTTTTAGCCATCCATAAATTAAGGGAAATTCTTTAAAATATTATAGTACATCTTGGGCTTAGGAAAAATAAAAGCTAGGGGTATGTAAAACTTACTCGGCCTATATTACATTTCTCCCTTTTCTTGTTCTAATAATTATTGCATGCAGATAAGGCTAAGGCATTTGCTAACAAGAAAATGAGGGAAAACTTCTTTAAAACCTTCAGCTACCAGGGTATCTTTGTACTGCATTACGCGGCTTTGAACAGTCTTCAACTTCTCACAGAGTTACTTGTTAAGGAACTCAATGTTGATGTTGACACGCAGGATTCAATTGGTGTTGTATTGCATTTCACTAGTCTTATATTTCATCACTTAATTTAGCATCCCAAATGCTCATGACAGATTGTACATGCAGGATTAAGTGCTCTACATTTTTCAGTGATCTCAGAATCACCGATACCTGATGAGCAGCATGCATCATATGTAAGGTTTCTTGTTGATACCTCGCTGATGTGGACATGGCTGACAAAAACAGAACCACTCCATTGCACTTGTCAATCATGAAGGGTAAATCCGAGTCCTGCGGGTTTTTTTTTTTAAAGATGGGTCATTTATGTTTCTATTGAAATTTATCTTTTGTTGTGTAAAATTCTACAATAGAAGTATCTTTCAGGTAAAGGTTGGGCAATAAACACACTCTTGAAGCTCGATGCAGATATTGATATGGAGTTCTATTATGGAAAAGCTATCTATGTTGCATGTGCCATAAACAAGCACTTGAGACACTTATTGAGCAAGGACCCAATGTAATTAACATCTTTGTTCTTTGTATTCTTAATTGTGCATCGAGTCTTTTTTTATCTTATGCTTTCTTCTTTATTGTGCATTGTGTTTCTTGCCTAATGTTGTTTGTTTGTGGTAATAGCTTGATGGGACATACTATGTTTTTCTCAACCCCCTGGCTGCGGCCGTTTATTATGGTTCAATGGACTGGCTACGACTGGTCCAGGTATTTGTTTGAAGCTCTTTTTTAATCAATAGATGGATATGCCTTATATTTTTTTAACTATTGATTCTTAACATTGATTTCCGCAAAACCTTATTTTGTAGATATGTAATGTTAATGCAAAGCCTTTGATCTCAAAAGCTGTTGTTGCTGATCTTCATCAAACATTCCAGATGATTGAGAAGCTTATCAGTTGTGGGGCTAATGCTGACACGTTTGATCCAGTATCTCTCCCTCTGGCTCCCTCTTCACTTTCTCTTTCTGACCCCTTTGGCCCTTCAGCCATCTCTTATTTATTCTTAAAAAAATACAGCTTATGAATGAAGAAGAGCAAATTATTGCTACTGCCAAAAGGAGCCAATGGAATGTTGTTGAGTTACTTGTCAATCACACCAACCCCATTCATGGAGTTCCTTGGGACAAGAATGGAATAGCTGCTTACATATAGTCTGATGATTTTAAAGCCAAGGTATATTGTGTTCTTTTAGTCGCAAATAAGTACAAGGGTCTTTAAGTTGATACAAAAAGAAGTGTTTATACGGTTTGACTGTTACTGTCTCTATAGGATTCGATTATGAGGAAGGCAAAAGCCAAGGCTTTACGTGGTCGCTTGATGAGCGCACTTGGTAAAAAGAAATACCTTGTTGCCGAGATCTGTTGCAAAGCACTAAATCATGAAATGGATGATCGCACAGAGTGGGATTGTTTGGACAATCTGTGCAAGTTCTGCATCAGGTGTGCAAGCCAATTGGGTGAAGTGACACTCACCTTTGAAGCATTTTATGAAGCGGCTGTAACTTTGATGGACACACAAGTGTGTTATGCATTCCTTATTGTCTAGTTGTTTTGTCCTTTCTAATGCTTTTTTATATAAATCTATTAGGATTATCCTTATGCAATCGTGGCATCGAAGGGGTTGTTAGCATCGAATCCCACAAGTTGTGAAGCAAGATCTCTTTTGTTGTAAGTTAATTTTGTTGTAAGTGTACTAATGGATTCATTGCCAAAATAACTAAACTAATTTTGTTCTCTTTCTAGAAAGGCCATGAGTCTTAATGAAGGACTTGGGACTAGTGGCAAAGGACTTGGGACTAGTGGCAGGTGAAGGTGTATAGTTGTGCTGACATTGCAATTTTGGCCGTCGACTAACGATTGCTTAGAGCAAACATTGTAGTAGAAGTTTTTTTTGAGATGGAACACTTAAGATTTGTCAGCTGATGGCATTCTAGCACGCATGTGTGCGCTTTTGGAGATGAAACACCCTGTCTTTATCAGATCGTGGCGTAAGATATCTACAGTGCACCTCGTCTCGGGTTCCGATGACCAAGTCATATGATATTCTCCTAGGATTGTTTGTTCTTAGTCAAGTTTGTAGTTTGCGTACAAGCTCACAAGCTCCCATCTCCCATGCATTGTTGGTACCGTCATTTGGAAGGTCTAGTCTCTACCAAAATGCAATTTTTTGTCTGACTCATGTTGCACCATAGAGTTCATATGGTTAACCCAATCGTTGGCCGCAACATGCTCTCGGATATAGAGAGCATGCCACATTTATTCCTTGAATGCGATTTCAACATCATCATCTAGAGAGGTATTGCGAAATGGCTAAACCTTAATGCTTTGAATTCCACTTAAGAGCGCATATAATATTTTCTAAAATATGTCCTATTTATAGGCTAAGTTAAACTAACCTTAGCTCAACCCATATATCTAGAACATTCTACATCTAGCTATTAATATTTTAGTCCTAGTAATAACTAGATGTTTCTAGTATCTAGTTCATCTATGAATTAGTAGTATAGAACTGAATGTTCTAGATGCTTCTAGCATCTTCATATAGCTACCAACTAGCTACTCCTTCTACAATCTTCTAGTAGATGTCAAGATTATATCTAACAGTGTCAAGTAATTTCATTAAATGCTTGATACACAGATCAAGTGTTCTGTTGCTTGACACAGGGTAGCTGAATGTGGCTCCGCCTCTGCATATGGTTAACCCAATCGTTGGCTGCAACATGCTCTCGGATACAGAGAGCATGCTACATTTATTCCTTGAATGCGATTTCAACATCATCATCTAGAGAGGTATTGCGAAATGGCTAAACCTTAATGCTTTGAATTCCACTTAAGAGCGCATATAATATTTTCTAAATAATTAAAATAAGGTTCCGACCTGTGACCCTTTGTATTTTGAGATGTACATAACCAAAGTACATATTGTGTACAAAATACGGACGCACGTGCTCCATACTACACAACCAACATAAGCAGGCACACCCTTTCCCGGAAAAGCAGTGTCACGTTTCACCGGTTTGGGCAGGGCAGTGTCGTCTTGGCAGCAACAAGCAGTTGAGCACCGTCGCTTGACAGTCCATCACCAACAATGGCTGTGTTTCTTTTGGCGAAAAGATTATAATCTGAAAGATATTGGGATGCTCGATGGAAGGTTTGAAGGTCCACAAAATATATAAAAATATATTTTTGAGATATTTGAGAAAAATTCTACAAAATCTTTAAAAAATAAATACAAAATGCTATAAAGTATAGCCGGTAAAAAATGACAAATTTTAAACTGTAGCTTATAATCTGATTATAACCTAAAAGAAACATAGCCAATAACCATACTGCTCAATCCAAAACACCCTAGCATCAAACTCACACATCTCACTGCCTCCCCCATACAACAAAATATCTCTCCATCTCTTCATCCACGAGCCACATCACTCGCCATTAACAAGTGAGGGAGCTCTGCTCAAAAAAAGAAAAAAAAAAGTGAGGGAGCTGATCGGTCGACGGCGACGGACACAGTAGTAGAATGACGGGTCACCAGCATGTGGGCCCCCCTCCCCTTGGCCTTCTTGTGGACTAGCGGAGCTCACGCGCTTCGCGCGTGGGCAAAGCCCCGCATAGTGAATTTACAATACAGACATAAGGACTCACATAGTCTGCTTCATAAAGTAGTATAGATTTGCTTCATAAAGTAGTATAGATTTACGTAGTGCTTTTATGCATAAAAACTAAAAACATCAAATTTGCATGATAATCCTGCAATGTATGAAAGATATTCGAAATTCTAAACAAAGAAGGGTACCAAGCCTAAGAACAGAACCTGTTGTAGCATTGATATCTAATAGTGATAAAATTAGTGCGTTTCAGACTGGTTGGTCACAGTGCCATATGATCGATCCACAGTAAGTTTCTTAATATAATCATATAAAAACATGGACGGTCATAATATCCTATGAATAAAAAAAGGTCACTGGCTGAAACGATAATAAATTTATAGTGGTTTGGCCCAGACAATTTCTGTATTATGATATCATGATCAGTAAATGCAATTGTATGGGCCATTAGTCCTCAAAAGCTTAACATAGCATTCACGGTGATCATGACATAATATTATCAGACGAACTATGCAAGTGAATGTACCTAGTAGCATATTGCAGCAATATTGCTTTTTATTGAATCGCAGTAGTCTGCACTTAATTGCCCATAAGATACGTAATCAGCCTTGAGAAAAACAAAGATGCCTGGATCTACCTAATAATTTACATGAAAGCGAGTTTAAACTTTATACATGCAGCATGGACATGTGCAATCTTTACATCCTTATCGACAGCATCGAATCCAGTAACTGTAGCTCCCATTCGACCAAGAGACTGTCATATGGAACAAAAAATTAAAGATAGACATAAGTACTCTATTTGTCAAGTCAATCATACAAAAGAAGAAAGCACATTTTATTGTCCTTAATTGCATTCTGAAACTTTGATCTGTGGCAAAACTATGATGATTTCAAATCAAGCGGTTAACATATCATTAACAACAAAATCATTAAGCTATATATGTGTGGCAACTTTTACGATTTTACAAAATCATTAGTAACACCATAAGCGCAATTCTATTACATTATGTTCATGAGAACCAGCATGCAGGTGTTGAGATTTCCAGCCTAAGCATGCTATCAACTCAAACATAAATTGGAATGAACAAATCATTTTCAGCATTTTATTAGGTACAAATGTAGCAATAAAGGAGTAACACAAAAAGAAAACTACAAATGGACTAATCGATGTCAATAAGTTTGACTCAAACAGATGGCAAGGATAATACGATTAGGAGCTTAGCTAATTTAAGACATTATTTATACAATATAGAGACTAACCTCCACACCCAACATCAATAACTTTGAGGCCTTCAAGTGACTTAGGGGTGGGATAGAGGGTAAGTTGGGGATGCTCTTATATGAATGCAAATCCCTCCTGGAAGAATAAGCTTTAGGGAGAATGTACAAAATATGGACCCCTTCTTAGTATACATTTTAGGCCCAGAACAAAGAAACGGTCCATGATAAATATTCAGAATGATAAAGAAATGGGATGGCAATATGAAACAAGACATTGTAAAAGTAGCAGTTCAATGGCTATCTTTTCTTCAATTAAAAAGGATAGTAGGATACAACAGCAATTCTCCATGGGAATAAAAATGCATTTAAATTATTGGAGCCCATCATCTATGCAAATTAAGTTATTCGTGTACTATTTGATAGATAGTGTGGCAGTAAACCAAATTTGATTACTGAAATCTTGAATATTGTGCGCCGAAGAAAGATAACCTAATTAAATGATGGAATTTAGGGAAGTAACATATTTCTTAATGCTGAGTTCTTAACAAAATCCTCCCACTCGTTTAGGTCTATCCGGACATCTCCATTTTAGTGTACATAACATAATGTCTGCAGTCCAGAAATAGACTTGCTCTCTTGATGTTTCTGAGCAATGAAAGCTAAGAAACCCTCCTGTTCAACAAAAGCCTAAAGCATCATCAGCATCTGTAAGTAAACGTAATCGATCAATAAGATGCCATACCATTGACAGTAGAGCTGAAAGATCTAACATATATCACCTTCTGAAGAACATTGTCTTTAATGACGGAAGAGTTCGCAATGCAAAGATAAACTTCCAAACGAAGAATCACTTGTTATAAATGCACCTGGTATGGCACAAAACAACTTCAAGGGTCACCCTATTGACATTACCAGATTCCAATCATACCCTGCAAAAACACAAGGAGAAGACGACCAGAACCATGGAACATTGGGAAAAGAATCGAACAAAGAGGTAGACCGCAAACCGATTATCCAGTTGATACCCATTATTCGGAGCGACTACCGCATCACATGGAAAATTTTCTGCGAAGAAATTAAGACGGTCCAAATCAAAGATGCGAGTAAGAAAACTACTTGAATCTAAAGAAGTGTGTGAATGTTTTTTGCAGACGCAGGTTCTTTCATGTAGCCTGAAAGCTCCAAAACGCCCTTAGAATCTTCCACCTCTGCAGATCAATCCAGATGTTTCCTTTGTAAGGTCTTTTAAACAAACTACCAATAAGTTTGAACTAAATAATGATGAGTTGGAAGGGGGGTAGATTTGGAAGGATGGCAAACAGATTGCACTCAGAATCAGGTTGGTCTTGCAAAATTTATCAACCAAGACCTGCAATGAGCCGGAATCATTCTATGAACCTATATATTTCAAGGTAGAAGATGCATAAACGTCAAAAACAGGAGTCAAAGAATGTAGATAGTGATAGGATTGGCTACGGCATGGAGAGATCGTGTAGAGAATGACACCGATTGCAACCGAACACACCAATTGCTGGAGAAAAATGAACAGCACAAATCAGAATTGCCATGGATAAAATTTGCAACTCTTCGAAAGAAAAGAAAATCAAATCGAAGGTTTGAGCATCCAAACAGATCGTTGACACTTCAATCTCCTGTCCAAAAGCATCGATCCGCCTACATGCCGCCGTCGGCCGGAGAGGCGGAGAACCCGAGCTATAGGAGGGGAGGCAGCCAGATCCATCGCCGGATTCGGCCACCCCAGGCCCTGCAGCGGCGTGAGGGGATGAGAGGCGGCGCCGGGGGAGGGGCGATGACGACGAGGACGATGGCACAGGAGACCGGCGACACTCCGAGCCGCCGCCGGGGAAGAGGAGAGCCGATGGCGCTCCGAGGCGGAGGCGGGTGCGGCTTGGGGAGCAGAGGAGATGCGGTGCTCTGGGGCGCTGACCGGAGAGGGAGCGGTGAACCGATCTGGCCTCCTCGGAGGCCGTGGTGGGAGGACTTGGGGGCAGGGGCGGCGGTCTGGCGGCACGGAAGGAGGCGAGTGCAAGAAGAGCAGACGCGGCGACGGTGGGGCATGGAAGGAGGCGGCGGCGTCGGACTGGAGGAGACAGCAGATGGGAAGCGGGTTGGGGAAGAGAGGAGGCGGGGCTGCGGCGAAGCGTGGGAGGAGAGGACGCCAGGGCACGGGAGCGGTCAGTTATATTGAGTGGCAAATGCGGGTAATTTCGTAGCAACTCCAGGAGTAACTACAAAGGCAAAAAGGACAGCGTTGCGAGGAGCGGAAAAATTGGAGGGGGCGAATAGAAAACGACATTGCCTGGAAAGGACCCTGACGCGAGTTTGCAGGGATGCGGATAGAAAATTTGAAACCAGAGGGGCTTTTCTGCAAGTCTGTCCCCCCCGGGAGGGGCTGAATCGGGTGGCTGGGACGGCGTGCACGCGGCGCGATCGGACGGCCGAGATTTTTGGGCGACGTGGCCACCGCGAGGTGAGCCCTTAGGCTGTCTCCAACAGTAATCCCTAAATTTGATCCCCTATAGCCTCATTTACAGACTCCCTTAAACAAAATCCACTCCCTATATTTTTCTCATCTCCAACAGTGTCCCCTATATAGAGAATTGTATAGGGGGAGGAGAGAGAACCCCTATATATAAGGGGATGGAGAGAAAAAATCTATTTTAGAGAATGGTATAGGGAGAGCTGTTGAAGCACATAGGGGAAGAATCTATCCCCTATTTTGGGGTAGAGGATGCTTTAGGGTGTGCTGTTGGAGACAGCCTTAGGGAGGCGCTATATAGCGCCGCAGGCAAATTAGCAGCCTCTCGAAGCTTCATTCCCCCGTATCATTACCGAGCACCGTAGTCCGCCACGTAAACAGAAAAAATCTGCCCATGACGACATTGAAATGCACACCATCACTTGGATTTTTTTAAAAAAATTGATTAACTACAAGCACAACTAGCAAGCTCCCATAATCTCTACTATATTAAAGCACCTTGTGGTCATGGTGGTACTGCCAACTTGTGATCTGGACCATCCAACAAGGACTGGTCTATGCGCACCGTTGGATCTACACGCAGCCGCTCCCGCCTCCCACGATCCGCCGACCATCCCGCCTCCCACGCTCTCACTCCTAACCCTAACGCTTCCGCCTCCCACGATCCGCCGCCGCTCCCGCCTGCCGCCTCCCACGCTCCAACTCCCCCGCCAAGTGAGACTCCGACGCCTCCGCCGGCTCCTACCCCTTCGCATCGACGTCCGCCCGCGCCCACGACGACGACGACGGCAAGGACGCCCTCCGCTCCTCCCCTCTCCTGCCGCACCACCACCACCACCACCACCACAGGCTCCAACTCCCCCGCCAAGCGCGACTCCGACGCCTCCGCCGGCTCCTCCCCCTTCGCATCCATGTCTGCCTGCGCCTGCGACGACGACGACGGCAAGGACGCCCACCGCTCCTCCCCTCTCCTGCCGCACCACCACCACAGGCACCTCCTGCTGTCTCCCCTACGCTCCCTCCTCGCCCTGCCCTCGAGGACCCCAGGTCCCCCTCCGCCTCCCTCTCCTACCGGATCTTGCTCGCCCTCATCGCGTTCCTCCTCCTCGCTGCCCTCATCTCCGCGCCCTACCTCTGGTCCCGCTTGGTGAGTTCCTTACCCTGTTACCCATTCCTTCTTCCAATGCCATTCGATTTCATCATGACATGACCCAACCTTAATTTACGTGTTGTTTCGCGTTTTTCATCATAGCACACGCCCTACTTGTGCCAGAAGGAGGGGATCACGTTGCACTGCCCTCAGGTGAAAGTGTTCTTGATCTCAGGAAGCATTTGGGAGGGATCGTGTTCAACTCAGGAGTTTTTTGGGTGCAGACGAAGGAACCCCACTCGCTGTGGGAGAACCCGCGGGCTGCCACCATGTCCTGGAAGCCCTGTGCAGAGCGTCGCAGCAATGAGCCCTCAGGCATGTCCATCGCTCAAATCGCCTTAAAAATATAATTTATAACCTGGCAACATATATCTATCAATAGTAAGAATGCAAATTTGTAGCTTATTTTGATCACGGTTCATTATTTTCTTTCCAGCTTGCCTGCTTGTATGCCAGGCTTCCAACCCAGCATCCCAAGTGAATAGCACAGTCGTGACATTTTCATGATAAGAGAAAACTGGGTCGATTATCTTTTTGATATCTTTGCCTCTTTGGTTTACTATGTTCTCTGGGTTCCCATCATTTCAATAAAGGTTTCGTCTGTTCTCACTATATGCTAGGGTAAAGGCTTGCTCCAGGGTAAATCTAGGTGGACTAATCTATGCAGCTTTTCTGTCTGAAAGGACCTAAATTGATTCTATGCTCAAATTATTGCATCGGTTCACTCAGTACGATGAATTTATTCATTTGGGACTATTATATTATCTTTTTTATTTTCTATCGTTTAGGTTTGAAAAGGGCTTAGAAGCTGCATGTTTAGCTAGAATGACAAAAGTTCTAATCAATGCTTCATGTTATGTGCAGATTCTTTTCATGATGTTAGAAAGAGACATGAAAATAACAAGGAGGTGTATTTCTGAATCTGCTTTGTATTAACTCACCTGATTAGACATGAAAGTTAGCTGCTTTCTTTTTTACCAGTGCTGATGCTACTTGTTTGAACCAATATGTTTCCAGATTTCGTTCTGTAGTCAAAGGATCCGTCTTTCTCACTACTTTTGAAATTGGTGTATTGACTTTAAATCATCACCTGTAAAAAAATACAGGTTCTTGTAAAGTGCATTGTAATGTATACTGATCTTGATTTTACCAGTTAAAGCTACATGCTAAATTTTCAATTTCATAATTGAAACTGTACTGGTTGATAGTATTTTCTAACAAATATTATGTGCATTCTGTTCTGGAAAATTACATGAGAATGTATTTGTCTGTCCAATAACTTCTATTAATGATATGATATTTTCACACTTAAGATTTCCTTTTGTTCACAATACATCAGTAACGAACTTGTATAATTTCAGCTCAACTAGGCCGATTCTTACCTGTTTTATGTGTTCCGTAATCTTTTTCTTCAGCTTTAAATTATTTTATTGTTATTGCTAATATCCTGAGCTTTTCGATCAATGTTTTGGTGTAGTGTGAAATTTTTCTGAGTATACTACATCGCCCTCTACAGCGGTTGCGCGGAGGCGGACGGGGCGAGCTTGCGAAAGCGGACGATGGTGTACGGTAGACCTGTTCAAACCCCGGGCCGGGCTTCGGGCCGGGCCTGGAAAAGCCCGGTCCCAAAAAACCAGGCCCGAGCCCGGCCCGGCCCGGGGCGTCGGGCTCGAAAACCGGGCCCGAGCCCGGCCCGAAGCCCGGCCTGAAGCCCGGCGGCCCGGCCACGGCTTAAATCGGAATAAAACCAGGCCCGGGCCCGACCGCCGGGCTTCGGAAACGAGGCCCGAGCCCGGCCCGATGCACCGGTCGGCCCGGGCCGGATTCCCGGGCCGGGCTTCCTGTGATCAGGTCTAGTGTACGGCGTACGAGCTCACAGCAGCGGACGACGGCGGACGACAGCTGTGTGGTGGCAAGCTCATGGAGGCGGGCGATGGCATTCGGCGAACTCGCAGTGACAGACATCGACATTCTCCCGCGAGCTCGTGACGGGCAGCGGCTGCTTAGAGGCGAATTGTAGCGAGCTTGCGAAGGATGGTGGTGGACGATGAGCGCGCGGCAGCTGCACGGCGGTGCGCCCCCTGTAGCGGACGAAGCGAGCTCGTGGCGGTGGACGGGTCGGCGGCCTGGAGCTCTAGTGAGGTGGATCAGCGACTTGGAGGCATGGTAGAGGGGAGAGATAGAAGGGAGGAAGAAGTATTAGTATATAACATGTAGGTCCCACACGTATTTTGTCTCATATTTATTTTATATGTGCTGAAAATCCTCTAAATTGTGCCGCTATGGCACGAGTGAAATTAGACGGCAAAAGGAATGACATCAATAACAATATGCGTTTTGTAGGCAGCCACATCATGTTCTAAACTGCACTGATGCTCATGGGTTATGTTACGAATCAAGTAGATATGTTTTAATGCTAATTTGAACTCTTGGCCCGAAATGAGTTCACATATGATGTCTTTTCTGTAAATCATCATTCATGCTTATATATAGTCTATAAATTATGTTTCCTTTCATCCTTTTTTGGTCCGTGGCAGAGCACGGGCATTGTACTAGTGGCATATAAAATGGCGCCGTGAGTGACTCCCGGCTCGCCTTCCACCACGATTAGGAGCGCGGTATGCCCCACCCCCGTGCTTATTTGTCCCTAATCGCGGATTAATTTCTTAAGGGACTGTCTATTGCACAGTCGCCTATTTTTTTTAACTTTCAGTCGATTTTTTGGACCGTTGGATCTCAATCCAACGGCCTAGATCAACCCGCGCCCCCCCACTCTCTCTCTTACTTTCCCCTTCTCCTCCACTTCACCCCTCACCGCCCCCGACCCCGACTCGTCCGCCTCTGCTCCGCGCTCCTCCTCCTCCTCCCCCGCCGCCTCCGCCACCGCCCGCGGTGGATAGTGGCTTGTATCAATCAAAAACCTTCTCATTTCTGAAAATTTAAACACATATCACAACAAATAAATTAGTAATCAATCACCCAAATAACAGAACGAAACCACGTTCATTATATAAACCTACTATTTAATTAATATATAGGACAACACAGCAACTCAAATTCCTTTTTTTGCGCAACTGATTACTGAAGTTACTGGATGAGTGGATGGAGTACTCAGTACAGTACTGGACCATCCGACCATGCATAAAGATAATTAGATAAAGTGATAAAGCATTAAAGCCATAACCTAGTTGAGAACTTCATGTCAAAAAAACTAGTTGAGAACTTGAGGATCTGATAGCACGCGATGGTGGAGCCTGGGGGCTGGAGACGTGGAGGCGTGGAGCAGAAGTGCAGAATCTGATAGCACGCGTCGCAGCGTTGGCGACTCGGCGTCACGGCGGTCACGCGAGGTCGCGAGGAGGTGAGGAGATGAGAAGGCACCGAGCCTGGGCAGAAGAACCGACGCGTGCTGTACGCCGTGAGCCCTTTACGCAACGTGGTTGGAGGTTGTCGAGCGAGCCAAGCCCACCTGCATTTTGGGTTGTGCCGCTGCGCTGTGGCGCCCAGGCTCTGGGCCTTTTCTTGCTGTGCGCCGCTGTGCAAATGACCTGGGGTTACAAGGCCCATGGGCTAGGAGCCCGGGCACGGGCCCAAGGTCACCGGACCCTGGCTCCGCCCCTGGTCCCACAGCCACATGCGCGCCACGGCGCGGCGCACCGCGGCGGTGACGGCGTCTGCGCAGCCGCTGGCACCGGCGTTGGACATGACGCCGGGGTTGAGCGAAATGACGTACTCGCCGCCGCCGGCGGCTACCGTGGCGGCGTCGGAGGTGAGGTTGAGGTTGCGGCCATCGTCCTCTATCCTGACGGTGACACGGGTGACGGGTGACCCACTTGTGCGGGAACGACGCGTCCGGGAAGAGCGCCCGCTCGACGCCGCGGCTCGCGCGGCCTCGCCGTTGGAGACGAAGAAGAGGTCAGACCGGCGGCCGGAGAGCGTGCCCCGCGGGGCGGCGTTGACGACATCGATGTGGAAGCCCTTGGACGCCTCGTGCTGCCCAAACAGCGACACGGAGGCGTCGGCGAGCACGGCGACGACGATGGCGACGATCCTCTGGGTGGAAGGGGATGATGAAGGGGAGGAGTACTCCTCGCCGCCGCCGGCGACAATGGAGGACTCGTCGGCGGTGGCCGCGATGGGGAGGAGAAGAGGGGCTTCCATGGCGTGGGCGGCGCGTGTAAGCAAAGGGAGGAGCTTGGTGTTGGCGTGGCAAAAATGCGGGTGGCGCGCGCTATTTAACGGGAATTTTTAAGGCGGGAATGATTAGGCCTACGTTAGTTGCATTACCCGTCAGTTTACCAGATATTTTGTTGGGTTGAATTATTATCTTATTGGTGCTAAACTATTGCTATCCTGCAACTGCAATGTGTTAGTGCTAAAACTTGATGCGAAAGCGTGAGGACCGAAACTTAGCCTATATACCAAATCACCAAATTGAATGCATTGGGGAAAACTTACTGCTGCTCGATGATACCATCGCGTGCGAAATAGGTGTCGGCCTACATTTTAGACAACAATAGATATCCATAGCAGGCCAAAAGGATGATCACTCAACCACAAGGCGATAGGCTAACAGTTAGGCGGTAGGATATTTTTATTTTTAAACTACTTATACCGCCTAGCGGTACGTATTCCTGAGCATGCACAGCGTCTACATCAGTGAATTTTTTTGGCCCGTCCGATCGGCACGATCGATGGGCTAGATCGGCCCACGCCGCCTGCTTTGAACCCTCTCGACGCGCGTCGATTCCAGGCCCCGCCACGCGCCGCATCGTCTCGCTTGCCTGGCCGCGTGCTGCACCCTCAGCCCGGCCACGCGGTGCCCTTGCCCCCGAGAATATTTGCAAAAAAACCCCTCCAAATTTCGGATTTTCCATCGACGTCCCCTGCTACTGCTACTTCCTTCATGGCAATTTCCGTCCACGGCCTCCAATTTTTCCGCCACGTGCAGCGCAGCCCTTTTTTGCTTTCTAAGTACACCCGTAGTTGCATCTAAATTACCCGCCAATGCCATCGTACCCACCACGCAGCCGACCCCCAAACCACATTCTCAATCCTTCGTCTTTCTCTTTGCCCCTGCGCCGCCGTCTCCTTGCCCCGACGCCCTGGGCTGCCGCCTCCTCCTCCTGACCCAGTCCGCCGCCGCGCCGGAGCGCCGCCGCCCTCCTCGCGGGACCCAGGGCCGGCCCAAAGGGAAGGCCGGCTTCTACTAACAGGTTCAGGTACCTTCTTGTTGCTCTGCCCTCGATTCTTAATTAGGGGAGCACAACCCTCTACACATTGTGGATCTCTTCTGCATGAACCATATTGCTGTGATGATGAGTTCCCTATTTCAGTTAGTAATTAGTCGCATAGAAAGATTACCTATGCCAATACCGACCCTTTATCCCAGTCTTCTTTCTTTGCATGAATTTCATAAACTGAGCAGCTGCTCCCATAGGTGAATATCTTGATGCTTAAAGCATTCCATCTACAGTAATTCAGCTCATGTATTTTAGTAGTCTACCATTTGTCAATTTTTATGATTGATCAATACCAATTAGAGTGAAGTTTTCCACTTGATATAGGAATAGCATCAACATTAGTTTATGCTGATTGTTTATTTTACAAAAGCTTCGTACACAGATACATCATACCGTTTTGTTAAATGAGCTACCTCAATTTATGATTATGCAGTGTTCGTATTTTTACTTTTTGACAAAGGGAGCTTTATTGATCTTAGACAATTACATCGAGAAGATACAATCACACTAAGACCACTTCCGGTCTCTGCATAGCTAGGATGCACATAGCCTAAAATTTGAAAAAAAGAAAGAAAGAAAAAACGACATGACAACAAATATCACGTCGAAGCAAGCTACACCACAACATAGTCTTCAAAATCAAATCCCATCAAAGCAACACTTAGAACGCGAGAGGGTCCTCCAAAAGCAACGCCTCCAAGAAGGAAATGACACGCAAGCGTACCACCGCTGCCATGATCCAACCAGCAAAGGCCAGAGCATAGGTTTTGATCACCTTGTAGAGAAATTCAACGAACTCCAGACAATGCCTTCAACAAGGGGAGATAAACATTGCCACCATTGCCAGATACAACCAACTAAGGCCAGATCTAGGGACTTCTCCCCGGAGTTGACGAACTGGTACCAAAAAGCACCACCCAAACGAAGTCCCCAGTGCTACCTCCCCCAACCATCCAAGCAAGTTGCCGCCAAACCTCCCAACCTTGACCAACAGCAAACAGCCACAAACTCCACGACAAGCATACCTTCTTCAGTCACACACCCACGACAACAGGGTCGCGAAATAGCCAAACAGGCACACGCCCAAAATCCGCAGGAACAAACTGAAGACGGGATGAGTCACACAAGTAAGCGAAACTAAGAGTCGATGCCAAGGTGACTCAGGTCTGTGGTTTGGTAAGGAAGCCACT
>SPJY01021785.1:645000-666409 GCA_005191435.1 Raddia distichophylla
GTCGCTTCCGGCGGGTGCTGCGCCGCCCGTGTTCGGTAGCGGCATCGCCCCCCATCCTCCGTGGCTCACTGCCGACCAACCGCCTGGCCCCGCCGCCGCCAGCGGTGTCACTGGCACATCGCCGACCTGGCCGCTTCGGGCGGGCGCTGCGCCACACACTTTCGGTGGTGGCAGTGGAGGGGAACCCAGTTCCCTTCCACCCCAACTTGGCCCACGGCCTCTCCAGTGGCTTGGCCCCCCACAGTTTAAGTGGTGGCTGGGCCGGTTTGGGCCCGCACGGCCTGGGCCAAGGTGTGGCGGCCGGTTTGGGCCCGCACGGCCTGGGCCAACTTTGGTTCAGGTGGCCCGCCACAATTTCCAGACGTCTCCTCAGCTCCTGCAGGTCATGCAGCAGGCCCGACAGGGATTTACCCCTGTTACTCTCACACCGGGCCACTTGTTGCCATTCCCGACATCAGTACCAGGCATGCTATTGGGGATGGTGCCCCCACCGAAGACCCTGCGACGGCTGCCGTGCTTCACGCGCAAGCCGTCGGTATCACGAGCGTGGCCTCGCTTGTCCCGGTGGTACTCGACCTCAACAATCCCAACTACCACCGGTGACGCGGGCTCTTTCTTGTGACGCTCAGCCGCTACGCACTGGCGGATCACGTCCTCTCTCTGGTCGGTAGCTTCTCCGACCCTGCGTGGGCCCGTATGTACTACGTCGTTCTGTCGTGGTTGTACGGTCGCATTACACCAGACCTTCTGGAGGTGGTGATGACCGCCAATGCCACGACCCGTGGCGTTTGGACCAGTCTCGAGGATCAGTTCCTCGAAAACTAGGAGACACGCATCCTCTACGCCGAGGCGCGGTTCCACACCCTCTCTGAGGGGGGACCTCTCCATTAACGACTACTGTCGTCGCCTACTGAGCCTGGCGGACAACCTTGCAGATCTGGGTCAGCCGGTCCATGACTGCACACAGGTCCTCACTTTGCTTCGTGGGCTAAACGAAAAAAATTCATTTCAGAAGAAAGTCATTGAGAACAAGATGCCTCTTCCAGACTTTGGCAATGTTCGCTCCCAGCTGCTTCTCTACGAGCTCCAGCTCGACTCCGCCTCCACTGCTCCCTCCATTGTCTTTGTGGCCACCGCCCCCCGCCCACCTTCCGGTGGCTCCTCCGGCGGGAACAACCACAAGGGCAAAAACAAAGGGAAGAACAGAGGCAAGGGTGGTGGAGGTGGCGGCAATGGTGGCAGCAGCTTCAGTAGTGGGACCGGGCGCCCCCTGCGTCGTCCTACTACAACCCCTGGACCGGTACTTTCCAGCTCTGGCCTTACCAAGGCCTGGGCGACCTCCTGCACCGGCTACTTCGACCACGCCTTAGCGACGGCCTCCCCACGCCTTCATCGCCGCCGCTGGGCCAGCCGCTCCACCTCAGCCTGCAGGGCTGGACCAGGGCCCCATGCAGCCTCCAACTCCTGGCTCGTGGAACCCGATGGTGGAGGACAGCTGGGATCATCAGTCCCTAGCTAGCGCCTTCAACACCATGTCTCTCACTCCGCCTCCCAGCAACGCGGAGTGGTACATGGACTCAGGTGCCACCTCCCACATAACTTCTGATGTCGGTACACTCTCCTCCTCTCATCCCCCTCACCTTCGTGCCCGTCCAACATCATTGTTGGCAACGGGTCTCGCCTACCAGTCACTTCCATGGGTCAACTCACCTTTCCCACACCACAGGGACCCATTACTTTACGTAATGTCCTTGTTACATCTCACCTCATTACAAATCTTATTTCTGTTCGTCAGTTCACTACCGATAATCATTGTTCCGTTGAATTTGACCCGTCTGGTTTCACTATGAAGGAACTTCGTACCAGGAGCGTGGTCGCCAGATGCAATAGCTCCGGGGACCTCTACTCCTTCACTCTGGCATCCCCCTGTCATGCCCTCGCCGCCACCACCTCCACCCAGGAGCCTTGGCACCGTCGTCTTGGACACCCTGGCCGTGACACCATCGCTAGGCTAGCTAGCTCCACCTCCATTTCTTGTAATAAAGGCAAACTCGATCATCTCTGTCACGCTACCAGTTAGGTCGTCATGTTCGCCTTCCTTTTGTTTCCTCCACGAGTCGAGCCAAACATAATTTCGATTTAATACATTGTGATCTATGGACCTCTCCCATTGCCAGTGTTTCAGGTTACAAGTATTATCTCGTATTTCTCGACGACTGCTCCCACTTCATGTGGACTTTTCCTCTCTGAGTTAAGTCCGACACTTTTCCCACAATCTCCCACTTCTTCTCTTACATTCGGACTCAGTTTGGCACAACCATCAAATGCATGCAAGCTGACAACAGTCGTGAGTTCGATAACTCCACGTCTAGGTCCTTCTTCCTCACTCTAGGTGTTGTCTTCCGTATGTCGTGCCCCTACACTTATCCCCAGAACGGTAAGGCTGAACGCGCCATTCGTATCACCAACGATCTGATGCGTTCCCTTTTGTTTCAGACGAGCCTACCCCCTCCTTCTGGGTCAAGGCCCTCCAAGCAGCCACTTACCTTCTCAACATACGTCCCACCTCCACCCTCTCCCACTCCACTCCTCACTTTGCCCTTCACGACACTCACCCAGTCTACGACGATCTTCGCATGTTTGGCTGCGCCTGCTACCCTAATCTCTCGAGCACCGCCTCACACAAACTCACTCCTCGCTCCACCCTTTATGTCTTCCTCGGATATCCCTCCGATCACAAAGGCCGGAGATGTTTGGATCTCACATCCAATTGCGTCATCATCTCTCGGCATGTCACCTTTGATGAGTCGCACTTTCCCTTTGCCTCCAGCTCCTCCACAACCCATTCCCCCCTCTGATCTCGATTTTCTAACCGAACGAGTTGGTCCTCCTGTGCCCATTGGAGTCCGTGCCTCGTTGTCTTCTGCAGGTACCTCCTCTGCCCCGCTGGCCGCCACGGCGGCTGCCCCTGCCCCGCCGGTGGCCACGATGGCTGCCCCTGCCCCACCGGTGGTCACATCGACCACCCTACCGACCACCACTGCCCCTGTTGGATTCCCTCCACAGGTTGTTGCCAGTGGTGCCCCTTCTTCGTCTACGTCGGGCTCTCCCTCAGCACCTGTAGTCACCGCTGCCCCTGTGGACTTTGTCCCACAGGTTGCTGCCGGCGGTGCCGCCACTTCATCCTTCTCGACGCCTGCGGTCACTGCTGCCCCTGTGGATGTAACCCCACAGGTTGTTACCAGCAGTGTCCCGCAGCATAGCTATCCGTTGACACCTTGGGTCACTGCTGCCCCTGCTGGACTCGTTCCGCAGGTTGTTCCCAGCAGCGCCTGTCCCTCGGCCAACGGAGTGCCCCCCACGACTGCCTCACCGCAGTCGCCCAGGGTGGTCCCGACCACCATTGTTCCCGCTGCCCTGTTGGAGCTCCTCCACAGGTTGCTGCCAGCAGGCCCCGCCCTCCGTGACCAATGCTCATCGGATGGTCACCCATCGCAAGGCTGGCATTGTTGTCCTGCCTCGCGATCGGCTGAATCTCCACGTCTTGGCTCCGCCGCCGCCACCGATGTCGTATCGCATCGCTCTGGCCGATCCACAGTGGCGCGAGGCGATGACCAAGGAGTTTGAGGCCCTTCGTGCCAACAATACATGGGATCTTGTCCCGTTACCAGCTGGGGCTAATGTAGTCAGCGGCAAGTGGATCTTCAAGCACAAGCTGCATGCAGACGACTCACTTGAAAGATACAAAGCTCGCTGGGTACTTCGAGGCTTCACTAAGCTGGTCAGGCTTCGACTTCGACGAGACCTTCAGTCCTATTGTCAAGCCAGCCACCATCCCGACAGTCCTGTCACTGGCACTCTCACGAGTATGGTCTATTCGCTAGCTCGACGTCAATAATGCTTTCCTCCATGGCACACTGACAGAGACGGTATACTGCGCCCAGCCTTCAGGGTTTGTGGATCCCTCCTGCCCAGACCATGTTTATCTGCTCAATAAGTCTCTCTATGGTCTTAAGCAGGCACCGCGAGCCTGGTACAGCATGATTGCTTCATATCTTCAGTCTCTTGGATTTGTTGAAGCCAAGGCAGACTCCTCTCTTTGTCTACCGTCGGGGTGATGACACAGCGTACCTCCTACTCTATGTCGACGATATTGTGCTGACTGCCTCTTTAGATGATCTCCTTGGGCGCATTATCACTGCTCTGGAGCACGAGTTCTCTCTAAATGATCATGGTCCACTACACCACTTTCTTGGAGTTTCAGTGCACCGATAGTCTGGAGATCTCCTTCTCTCTCAGCGCCAGTACATCCTCGACATCTTGGCTCGCGCCGGCATGAGCGACTGCAAACCGTGTGCTACCCCGGTTGACACCCAGTCCAAGCTCTCCGCAGAAGGGACTCAGGTGCCTGACGCCACTCTTTACCGCAGTCTGGTTGGAGCTCTACAGTACTTGACCTTCACTCGTCCGGATATCACGTATGCGGTTCAACAGGTCTGCCTATTCATACATGATCCCCGGGAGCCTCACTTCGTTGCCCTGAAGCGTATCCTACGGTACCTGCAAGGCACTCTTGCTCCTGGACTACTTCTCTGTCGGTGCAAGCTGGTTGATCTTATGGTCTACACCGACGCTGACTGAGCGACACTCGTAAGTCCGTAGCCACCACGTGTCCTGTTCGCCACCTGGTAGCAGGGCCTGTATGCCCTCCTGCTTAGGTTGGGTAACTTAAGCCCCGTGTGTTTTCCTTCTTAACTTTACCATGGGTCCCACCTGACAGCGGTGGAGAGGGCACCCTGGTGTTGTACACACCAACAGACCCCGACACGCACCACTCCTCACCCATCCGCCTGCGCCCAGCAACATCGATCAGCGTTGCACTTCTCTCGTCCTCCTGCTCCCGGCTACCCCAACCAGCACCGTGCCTTAGCATCGTGCAAACGCTCGCCGCCACAAGCTCCGCCAGCGCCAGTAGCATTGATTTTGTTGCGGGACTCCGGAGGCGGCAGCCGAAGACGTGGTCCGTGGTGCTCAGCACTTGTTCCAAGCAAGAGAGATGAGAGAGAACGAGGGAGGAAGAGCGGAAGAAGTGATGATGATGACGTGTGGGCTCCATCTTAAAATTAGTAAAAAGAAAATAAGAATGCCACGTATGCCATGACATGACATCCTTGTCATCAAAATGGCCACGTGTTGGCCGAGTTAGCAGCTTCCATCAGCAAAACCGCTTGCGGAGACCGCTTTGGACCTGCGGTGAGATAGTAAACCAATTTTGTGTATGGAAATACCTGATTTAGAAGATCATGTACCTAACCAAGAACTCATGTCAACTTCGGTGCAATTTACTCTTTCAAAAATACCATATTGCAGTTTTGTTGATGAAATCATCTTTGAGTTGTTAAAGCTGCCAGCCTGCCACATGCATGCATAAAATTGCTTACGGAAAATGACACATCGTCAGTCGTACATTGCGGTTGTTGCCGACGCTGGGCCCACCTTACTTCGCCTTCAGGACCGGGACCCACGAAAGAATCGTCTGACCCATTTCCTTGTGCTTCTATCCCACTAGCAAATCCAGCATTCTCATTGTTCAGCCCACGGGATCACTGAACCAGAGCATGGCGCTCCATCGCCTCCTAGTCGTCGTCCTCGGCGCGACATTGCCGCTGCTCTTCTTGTCCGGCGCAGGTAATGGCATCGACGTGTAGAGATTAGAGAGTCCGCGGCGCGTGCAGCGCAGTAACAATTTAACGGCTCCTTTTTCTTGCCGTACATCGCAGACGCCGGCGAGGTGGGCGTGGCGTACGGGCGGGTGGCGAACGACCTGCCGGACCCGGCGTCGGTGGTGCAGCTGCTGAAGCAGAACGGCATCAAGATGGTGAGGATCTACGACACCGACCCGACCGTGCTGCGCGCGCTGGCCAACTCCGGCATCAAGGTGATGGTGGCGCTGCCCAACGAGAACCTCGCCTCCGCGGCCAACGACCGGTCTTACGCGCTCCAGTGGGCGACGAGCAACGTGAAGGCGTACCTCCCGGCGACGAGGATCCACGGCGTGGCCGTGGGGAACGAGGTGTTCGACCAGAGGCCGGACCTGACGCCGCTGCTCCTCCCCGCGATGAGGAACGTGCAGGAGGCTCTGGCGAGCCTCGGCCTCGCCGACGCCGTGAAGGTGTCGACGCCGCTCTCCTACACAGTGATCAAGTCGCCGGGGTTCCCGCCGTCCATGGGGGCGTTCCGGGACGACGTCGCCCAGTCGGTGATGGCTCCCATGCTGGACTTCCTGGACCGGACCGGCTCCTATCTCATGGTGAATCTCTTCCCCTTCTTCGCCTACTCGTCTAATCCGGCCCAGATACCGGTCGAGTACGCCACGTTCGGCACCAACTCCGGCGTGCTCGACGAGAACACCAGCGTCAGGTACTTCAGCCTCTTCGACGCCCAGCTCGACACGGTGAAGTACGCGGTTCGCAGGGCGGGGCACCTCAACGGCAGGGTCGCCGTGCAAAGCTCGGAGAGCGGGTGGCCATGGAGGGGCAACTGGGCGGCCACGTTGACCAACGCCCAAGCGTACAACAGCAGGCTCATCCGCCGCGTGCTCACCGGGAGCTCGAGCTCCGGGGCGGCGGCGCTCGCCGACACCCCGTACCGCCCCGACGCCGACACGTCCGTGTACATCTTCTCCCTCTTCAACGAGAACCAGAAGCCAGGGCCCGACACGGAGCGCAGCTTCGGCCTCTTCTACCCCAACATGCAGAAGGTGTACGACTTCGACTTCAACGTCGGCCCCGCGAAGGGGAGCTGGTGCGTGGCGGACGCGGCGGCCGGAGAGACGCGGCTGCAGGCGGCGCTGGACTACGCGTGCGGCCACGGCGCGGACTGCGGCGCCATCCAGCCCGGGAACCCGTGCTACGAGCCCAACACCGTGCTCGCGCACGCGAACTACGCCGTCAACGACTACTACCAGCGCAACGGCCGGGCCAGCTCGGCGTGCGACTTCGCCGGCGCCGCTCACGTCGTCTTCCAGGAGCCTGAAGGTGAATTCGCTTTACTAACTGAACTATTAAAAATCGGTTTTGCTAGAAATCAGTTGCCTGAGATTTAATTAGCCATCAGTCGATTGAACATACCTTATCCGGCGCACCTTCTTCCTCCTCTCCGGCGGCGCGCCGCCACCTTCTTCCTCCTCTCCAGCCGAGCTCGCCGCCGCCGGGTTAGGGAACATTTGGGTTTCTCCGGTTGTAGAGGGAGGTCGGGGGAGGCGGCGGACCGGCGGTGGGAGGGGCTTGTCGGGGGCGGCAGCGAAGGCGGCGGTGGCACCGCCGGAGCCGGGAGAAGGGGCGAAGGTGGGTGGGCCGGCGGTGGAGGGAGGCGGAGCGGCGAGGCGCCGGTGGCGGCGCCGGCCGCGGGCGGCGGAGGCGGAGGCGGGGGAGGAGGAGGAGGAGGCGAAGCGGTCGGGAGGGGACGGGTCGGGGGCAGTGGAGGGGAGAAGGGGAAAGTATGAGAGAGTGGGGGGCGCGGGTTGATCTGGATAAAAAACAGGCAACTGTGCAATAGCCGGTCCCATTAAAAATATTTTGTTCAAATGTGATCGATTTTTGATATTTTTTTTGGTTCACTATCTTAGAAAATATGACATGTGTTTAACTGGTCGAGCCTAGGTCTGTGCGACCCGAACAGGAGCTGGTGCGTGGCGAACGCGGCGGTCGGGGACGACCGGCTGCAGACGGCGTTGGACTACGCATGCGGCCACGGCGCCGACTGCAGCGCCATCCAGCCCGGCGGGCGATGCTTCGATCCGGACACCAAGGTGGCGCACGCCTCATACGCCTTCAACGACTACTACCAACGCAATGGCCGGGCCGACGGGACGTGCGACTTTAACGCCGCCGGTTCCATCGTCCACCAGCAACCAAGTGAGTTCTCGCTAGTAGTAACATTTTTTTTCTAATAAAATATGAACCAATTCTATGTCTGGATTACAATTATTTTATTGTATGAGTAGGGAACATTTAGCCCCATAAATGTTTGCACGCTATGTGATAGTTTAAGTAATCAATTGAGTTCTTACTGGTGCTTTTTTTTTTTTTAATGTTTACAGAGATAGGAAATTGTGTGCTCCCATGGACGGCCTTAACTGAACAAACAATCAGACCAACGGCAAATACCAGCTCGTTATACGAGATTTAGGCTAAATCTGTATCTGTACGAGGAGGTTGTTTTCACGGTCTACTACTACAGAGCAAGAAAAATAAATTGGTGTACCTGTCACCTGCCAGTAGGCGCTGCATTCTTTTCTTTTAAGAATTATATATGGCGTTTTTATTAGAGGGAATTACCTGTGTGCCACTGCGAAAGTCCAAAATTACCTATCTGCCACTCAGAATCCTCTTTTCCCCTCTCATACCACCGATTCAATTTTTTGCTTCCCTCCGTGCCACTACGTTAGGTTTGTTAGTTTCAACCGTGAGAGAAATCCATTAATGCCTAAAATACCCTTTCATAGTTTCTAGGTCTAAAACTTCGAAAAAAACATATCTCTTGCATTTTAAGTCCAAATTCAATGATTCAAATTTCTAAATTTATATAAAATCACGTTGTACTTGTTGCTCAAACATCTGTATTTTGTTGGTATTTTCTACTATTTTCTCTCTTTTTCATGTGACATGGTGGGTAATATTAATTTTTAAATAAAATGTACACCTAAAAATATAAAATTTTCATATTCAAATTTGACTATACATATTTTTTTGGATCTATAGAAAATTTTCTCATGTTTTTCTGAATTTTATTGTATTTTTTTTAATGATTTTTTATATTTTACAACGTATTAAAAAGGCAGGGGCATAATCGTCTTTATTAGCTCTGTTATAGCTTCGTAGCGTTTGTGTGGCACTCAAGGGAGAGAAAATATAAACCAGTGGCATGGAAAGGAAGAGAGGATTCTAAGTGGTAAATAGATAATTTTGGGCTATTACAGTGGCACACAGGTAATTCCCTCTTTTTATTATAATAACCGTCCAAGCGGCTCTGTCTGTTAACAAATACGCCAGCAACAACCTTACTCTCTGTTATGGCGTGCTCCCTCCGTCCTGAAATATAAGGGATTTTCGTTTGTCCTAAGTCAAGCTATGCTAAGTTTGACCAAGCTTATAGAAAAGAACAATAATATTTACGAAATCAAATGAGCATCATTAGATCCATAATAAAATATATTTTCATAGTTTACTTCCTAAATGTGGTACATGTTAATATTGTTCTTTACAAACGTGGTCAAACTTAGCATAGCTTGACTTAGGACAAACGAAAATCCCTTATATTTTAGAACGGAGGGAGTATATTGTACTCTCTGTTATGACGTATATATATAATATTCCATTGTTGACCTTGATCACTCGTGAATCGTAATATCATCTTCTTGACAATTAGCTAAATATTTGAAAAAATGATTATCCGTAAAAGGTCTGGTCGATAAATTGTACAGTACACCGATTTGAGTAAGGAAAGAGTACTTTGCTCCGCGTCTAATCTGTTCTATTCTGTGCTTACATGGCAAATGCTTGCTATTGCTAACTGGGATTCAGATACTAACATTACATAGCAGTGTCTTATTATGACACTATAGATCATGTTCAACCTAAGATGCTTATGCATCAATGCTTAAGAAAAGAGAATAACACGCTACTAAACGTACACTTAAACAGAAAGTTATCTTACAAATTGCAAAGATGCTTATGTAGGTGCTTAGCTTACAGTAAAAACCCTCCAAAAATTGGTGCCTAGCTAGTTAAACATCTCTCCTCGTTTAAGCACCAGATGTTATCCTATATGGTAAAAAAACCAGTTTTATTTCCTAAGCATATCTCTACGCACCTTAATTGTACATATCCTTATATACCATCGTATCAAGAATCGAAGGCTTAGATGAATTGGGATATTATGCTTAAAATGTCGGAGCGGATATTATAGTAAAGGAGGCGCTAGGCAGCGGATCACCGTTGCAACGGATTAGTCATTTTTAGTTTGTTTTCTGGTAGTTTTGGCTAGTTTCATAAGATGGTTTCATATAATTTCATATTGTTTCATATAAGGTTCATAAAGTTTCATTAAAATTTTTATAAAGTTTCATGCACTACACTGCTCATCTGTTCTAATGGTGACCCGTCGGATAGCATTTACCTATAGTAAAACAATGTTTCTTTATCAAAATAGTAGGAGCATTGCCTATTATATTGAGGAAGGTGTGAACAATTTTATATTCAGGAGCAACCTCCGTGCACCCGGCCACGCCGTCGTGCCCTGCTGGCCATGTCGTCGGACTTCTTCACTACCGTCGGCGGTGGGGCTCATGGCTTGGCTGTGGTGCCCATCCTCTCCAACACTATCGGCGTCGCCTCCACGCCCTATCCTGGCCACGCTGATGGTTGGACCATCGACATTCGCCCGACCCTCTTCACTTGCGGCGTGCCGCCGCCGTCCTCCTTCGGCCTCGCGCCCCCATGCCACCCTCCGACCGCACGGCCCAACAACGCCCTTCGGCAGTGTGCCCCTGCGTCGTCGACATCCCCAGGCGTGCGGCCCTGTCCTGTTGGTGTCCCCTTCTCCGAACAACTAACACACATCTTCGTGGCGCATGTCGTCGCGCACGTCACCGCCGCTCAGGCCCCCGTCCACTTTGTGCGGAGCGATGCTATCCATCGAACAACAAAGGCTACTGCTGTCTAGATCTCACATCCAACCGCATCATTATTTCTCCCCATGTCATTTTTGACGAGTTTATTTTCCCTTTTACCTCCAACTCCTCCACCATGCCCTCTCCCACTGATCTTGATTTCCTCATCGACCGAGTCGTTCCTCCTTTGGCCATAGGCCCCGTCCACTTGGAGGTTCGCAGGTGACTCCGCCAACCATGTCGGCTGCCCCACCGATCGCCTCGCTGGTGCCCTCGCCAGTGGTCGCCTCTTTGTCATTGGCTGCCTGAGCGCCCCACCGCGTTGCCTCTGCATCCTCTTCACCAACCTCTCTACTGTCGGCCCTGCCGGCCACTCCTGCCGCCTCAGCCACCCAGGCCGCCCAGCCGATGGCTAGGACTACCCCACCGCCTGCCTCGGCCACCCTACCGGCCGCTTCGTCGACGGTTACCTCTCCGTCGGTCACCACTACCCCTATTGGTCTCGCTCCACAGGTTGTTGCCAGCGGTGTCATCTCTCCATCGGTCACTGCTGCCCCTGTTGGTCTCGCTCGTTGTTGCCAGCGGTGCCATCTCTTCTTCAGTCATAGCTGCCCTTGTTAGTCTCCCTCCACAGGTTGTTGCCAACGGTGTCATCCCCCTCGCCTCTTCGTCACCAGCCGCCTCTTCGTCGGTCACCGCTGCCCCTGTTGGTCTAACTCCACAAGTTGTTGATAGCGATGCCATCTCGCTGGGCTCGCCATTGATCACCGCTGCCCCTGTTGGTCTTGCACCACAGGTTGCTGCCAGCGGTTCCCCCTTGCCACACGTGACCAATGATCATCATATGATCACTCTTCGCAAATCTGGCATGTAGATCAAGACTTCGGAACGTCTCAACCTTCATGTCTCAACTATGTCTCCTCCACCGACGTCATATCACGTCGCCTTAGTAGATCCCAATTGGCGCGATGCTATGACTAGCGAGTTCGAGACTCTTCGTGCCAACAACACATGGGATCTTGTCCCACATCCGACGGGTGCTAATGTGGTCACACGCAAGTGGATCTTCAAGTACAAACTGCATGCAGATAGATCTCTTGATTGATAAAAGCTCGCTGGGTTCTTCGAGGTTTCACCCAGCGCCTTGGTGTAGATTTCGACGAGACCTTCAGCCTAGTTGTCAAGCCATCTACTATGCGGACAGTGCTCTCTCTGGCTCTCTCTCAAGGATGGTCCATTAGGCAGCTAAATGTCAACAATGCCTTCCTACATGGGACTCTCACTGAGGCCCTGTTTGTTTCAGCTTCTAGCCAGCTTTTAGCCTCAGAAGCCAGAAGCTCAAACAAACAGCCAGCTTTTGGAACCCCCTTCAAAGAAGCCAAAAGCCACCAAAAGCCTAATTTGTACTGTGATCTGAGCTTTTCATAGAAGCTAGTTTTTTCTGGCTTTTCCCAGAAACAGCTTTTAGAGAAGCTGCAGCTCAAACAAACAGGGCCTGAGATAGTATACTACGCACAGCCGTCAGGTTTTGCGGACCCCTCCTGTTCGGATCACATCTGTCTGCTCAGCAAATCTCTATATGATCTTAAGCAGGCACCCCGAGCTTGGTATAACACTATCACCTCCTATCTTCGCTCCCTTGGATTCGTTGAGGCCAAGGCAGATACTTCACTTTTCGTCTATCGTCATGGTGATGACACCGTCAATCTTTTGCTCTACGTGGATGACATAGTGTTGACAGCTTCCCCATATGATCTGCTCAGAAGGACTACCATTGCTCTTGAGCGTCAATTCTCACCGAAGGACCTGGGTATACTGCACCATTTCCTGGGTATAATGGCGAGGATTGGAGGGGCAAATCATTGACTTTTGTCGCTAATGCATGACAGGAATAAAAAGAAGATGCATTACCTAGAGGTCCTCTTGTTTGGAGAGCCAATGTCGTAGTGTTTTCTAGATTGAGCTCACAAAAAAATGTTCCAATGAATGATAGTAGCATGTAAATATGCAACAATAAGGACTGGTTGGAAACCAGTGGATGCATCTCACATTTGCGAAATCTGCATATGCAGATACACAAGCAGAATTTGGCATGGGGCTTGGTCACCAAAGGTTGCAGCACAGCGATGGCGAGCGCGGCTAAAGAAAGGAATCAAGGAACCAATGGCGTGTTTGACAATAGATGGGGAAGAGGAAGGGGATTAGGAAGTACATGGGAAGTATCTTACCTAGGGTACCCCAGGTAAGAAACTTCCTCTGTTTAAGTGGTAATTCTCCTTCCCACTCCCTACTTCCCTCCAAACAAACAAGGGAATTAACTTCCCTAAAACTAAACTTCTCCTTCCCTAGTATTTCTTCCCTCCAACCAAAAGCACCCCAATGGCAACGAAGTTATGAGCTGTCAATGGCATTTCGTTAAACGCCATTAGGGGTTATAGGGGCCGTAGGGTTTAGAGGGGGTTAGGGCTGCATCCTCTTATCATCGGGTTACCTGGAGATGTCAGCGTCAAGAGGAGCTCGTGGTGGCGGGGAGCCGCACCCTCCGCCGTCAAGAGGAGGCCGTGACGGTGGTGAGTGGTGATGGCTGCCTCTCCGGTGTAGGGCCAAGAGGAGACCGCGGTGGAGGTGAGGAGGAGGCGGCGGGTGGAGGTGAAACATCCTGGTCCTACTCTTTCCTTTTGCAATTGCTGTGTTCTTCGCCAGATCCACCGCTGCCGCACTGGATCAAAGAGGCACGGAGGCGGAAGAGGAAGACGAGGAAGGACGGTTGCGATGTAGGACGGAGTTGACGAGATCGGCGATGAGAGGGGAGGATCTTTGCGCAGCGATGTTTCTCCACCGTCGCGCTCCCCCACCGCCGCCATCTTCTGCTCCATCTCCACCTCTGCCTGACGCCCCTCTTCTCACCGTTGTCGCCAACACCGCCTCACCTTTGATGCTCCTATGGCGGTCATCCTCTCGGTGGTGACAGAGCAGGGAGGGCGGAGCACTTCCCCTCCAATCCTTGGCAACACGGCTCTCCCTCACTCTCCTTCCCCAATTCGTCAGCTACAAGCTCCATTACACGACGCCTTCCACTACTCCCTTCTTCGAGTCGGTGATGGCATAGCCGATGGCTCCCATGTACAACTCCACACCACAGGCGACACACTCTGCTCCTACTGTGGGCGTTAGGCCAGTACTGAGGAAGCCAGGAAGGTAGTGTTGCTACTGTGCAGTGCGATCAGACCTGACGACCAGTGGCGGACCCAGGATTTTATCCCAGGGTAGGCCTAACCAAACAAAAAAAAATCTAAAACACACCTAAAAAAGTTGGAATTGGGGAAGAAGAAGATGCAATCTTATTCGCTTTCTTCGCTTCATATTTCACAAAAAGCGACGCAATATCTCCGGTTCCGGTCCTCTTCATACCCTAACAATCAAATGTGCAATATTTGCGTAAAGACTTAATAGTGCTGTCAAGTGTGCGTGCATAACTGCATATATACTTTTTACTTGGTCGCTTACCAGTAGACTCGGGGAACCGGGGACTCACTGTCTCACTCGGGGGCCGGAGGGGCAGCGGGGCGCCGGAGGGGCGACGGCCAGGCGGCCGGTGGAGGGCCAGAGGGCGGCGCCGCCGCGCTGCTAGGCCAGGGAGCTGGGTGCTGCCCGCTGGCCGGCCGGCTAGGGAGGGAGCTAGGGAGGGGCAAGGGGCTGCCGAGGAGGGCCGAGGGCCGAGGGGGCGAGGGCCAGGGGCGGCCGGCGCGGCGAGGGCCGATGCGCCGCGGAGGACGAAGGGGCGGCCAGCGCCCGGCGGCGGCCGGCGTAGCCGTGTAGGGCGGAGGGCGGCGGCGCGGCCCACTGGCGCAGGCCCGCTGAGGAGGGGAGGGAGGGGCAGCTGCCAGCAGGTAGGGGCCGCCGGCTGGGGCCGGGGCGGCGGAGGGCGGCGCCGCCTGGGCGGCTGAGCCGAGATGGGGAGGGCGGCCTGGCGGGAGGCAGGGGCAGGGGCGGCGCCGATGCTTCGGTTGGGGAGCGGGAGGAGCGTACGTGCCTGCCTGCCCTAGCAGCTCAAGGGAAAATGAGGTGTGGGTTATTGGGCCAGCCCAAAATTGCAAAAAAACAAATACCTAATAGCATAGTGCTGGGCCAAAATCCAGTGTAGGCCTGGGCCTACCTGGACTACCCCCTAGGTACGCCCCTGGAAGACACCTCGAGTACTGCATGCAACGCAGCAGGACCGGGCGCCTGCTGATGTCTTCGGCGGACCAGGGCCACACCATGGAGGTTAACAGGTTCATGCGGCCTCACCGGGTAGCAGATAACCCGATATTTCTTGCGAAATAGGATCATTAACGGTGGTCCGGAGCTTTGTACACCCGGATACAATATTATTGTTCAATGCTCAAGTATGGTTGCTCTAACCGTGCGATGCTAATCCCTCAAATTCACGATTGATGATGCCCAACACATATAATTCAAAATTATTTCATAAACCACTACCTGAAATCCGATAGAAAGTGGTGCATGACATAATTCCAGTCTGTCATATTCTAACATGCCATTGCCAAATTGTAAATGCATAATCATCACTGATAACTATAATAACAAATTCAAAGAATAATGGCCAACATATAATTAACATAGAAGAAATAATGCAATTTAATAAAAAAAAGGGTGCCAATAATAAATTACCAAGGTGCAAAAAATGCTGAAAATTCTTTTTTTTTTTGCCAATTCTACTAATTTTGTGCGTTTATCTTGGAAGCTTTCTTGCATCGGAAAAAACTTCATGTAAGTTTTGAGTTTCTTAGGGGATTCAATGAAAATTTCATAGGCCCCAAAAAAATTTCATGTAATTTCCTAGAAATCAAGAGGGTTTATGCAATTTTCACAATTTTAGATAACTTTTTAGAAATCATTCAAATTTTAGGAGATTTTATGAAAAAATGGCAACCTTAAATCATGTACTTTCCTTCCCTAGGCCTTCAATGCCTCTTTTGGCCTGTCTGAGCCCAAGGTAGCATGTTTCGACCTCCCCCGATTGCCTCCATTTGGCCTGCCAAGCCATGACACTCAATGCAACCCACTTCGTTGTCCTTGTTAGCCCCGTTTGGCCTCCAGACCAAGGCCCATTCAGGGGTCGCTTCTCCTCCCCCATCTAGGTAGCCAAGGTTTCCAACCCTAGGCGCCTTGATGGCGGCGGCACAACTACAAGATAACATATTACTACCAGTGGTTCTACTGCTTGTAAAAACATAAAATTCCAAGCGGCACTACAGCTCGGAATGACTTTCATGTTTAAAATCTGTTGTACCGCTTGGAAATGTCGTTTTGGCAGCTGTTCCACCGTTTGTAATTATCAATTTAATTGCGTGCAGTACAACCGCTTTGAAAACTTATCTAGAGCAGTAGAACCGCTTTGGACCTGGATTGGCGGGTAAAGAAAAACTTTTGGCGGTCCCGCAGCCGGCGATCCAATTAATTAGTCACATACCCTCCCAATGGTAAAAAACCCCCAAATACATTTAAAAGCGGCTGGAAGGAGAGCAGTAGGTAACAGCATTCCAAGCGGTATCACTGCTTGTAATATGGCTATTGCAAGCGGTTTCACCGCTTGCAAGGACCTGCTCTCCTGTAGTGTTTTGGAAACACAAATGCTTTCACATTTTGGTCTATTTTTCTTTTGTTTCGAAGATTTATCACACAATTAAAAAGTAAGTAAAACGAAATGTGTGGAATACTATAAACCAATTTGAAAAGCTCTTCAAATTCAGCTTAATTATCAGTACATGAGATAAGTCGGAAACAAACAGCACCTAAAAAGGCACAGCTAGGACTAACCCCTGACCTGAAATTTCTTATGGGGTTGTATGTGTAGAACGGGGACAGTCGGCTTTCACTATAGCCCTTTATTATTACTGTTTTGTCCTGAGTGGAGAAATGATCTAGACAGTGACTGAATTATTTGTTTAGCAAAATCTTGCAGCTGATTCCATTAATCATGCATGAGCTGATGTTTAGCACCTCTGTACATGCATCCCCCTTTATATGCTAATCTTTTTTCCGGTGAAGATGTTATACGGTAGGGTCTGCTCGTTCGTCTGTTTAATTTTACTACTTGTGAGGATCACTGTCAGATTATTTGTACACTTGCACTCTTCGTAACTTTTAACACTAATTGCCCTCTTTTACAAGATGCATTTTAATCTTAAAATAAGGCATTTTTGTTGGATCGCGAAGCTGCTTTTTCCGAGATTGGCAACCAAAGCAGATTAGGGTGGTATTTTTCAGCAAGTGGAAGCACGATTAGAGTCTTTTTTTTTTCAATAGAAAAGAACTATTAGGATCAGATGATGTCAATGGGAATATTGCACGGGATTTGGTGATGACTTATTTATTTTTCGAATGACTCCAGTTGTCACTCAGCGAACGTAGTTTGTCGTACGCTATTATTAACTCTGCTAATGCGTTTTGGGATAATTAGAAAGAGAACGTATTAGAAGGGGCAGTATATAGGCTGTTTGGTTGCCTTCTCTCACGAGCCTGGCCCGTCCGACTCAGCCAGGCTGGTGAGATACGGGATGTGCAGATGCAGAGACAGTGTTTGGTTGAGTGTTTAGTAGACGAATATTTTGAAATTTAATTTTTTTGAAATTCATATAGCGAGTGTGGTCTAGTTTCGTTCGAAAAAATGTCAGAAATCCATTTTTGTGGTTACACAATAATCAGCGGATCCAGGATTTTGATAAGACCCGGGCACACTACCGGCAAGTCTAGTTGCTAGATTAAACGGTAAATGATGTTCATCATAATGTACGATGAAAATTTATTCAATCAAACAACTCAATTTACCTAATCGAAACGTAAGATAGAAATAAAAGACAAGTTTGCTAATTTGAAATAATATAGTATCTTTTTAAGACAAATTCGCTTCTTTCAAACCTATATCTTCATCAATAGTAGCTATAGATCTCAAAACTAGAAATTAAAATAAAAATCAATATTAACGACATGAAATGGACAAATAAACAAGTTAATAGAGTGAAAATCATGAATCTCGGTATAGAGAGATTACGGATATCCGTATACACTAACAAAAATTGAGGATAGCAAGTGCAACATAACTTAACAGCATACACCACTACAATCGATATAGCTCATTCGAAGAATTAAACTAAATCTAATCAGGTGAGGCATAAAAATGTTGCACGGTACAGTATCAACTACTTGATAACTCAAATATCTGCATAATGACCGAAAGTATCAACTAGTTAATTTAGTATTTCTCAATAGCTCAATTCTAATCACAAATTCACAGATCACAGATCATTTAATCACTAAATCACAGATCATTTCTCATTTTCTCTAGCAAACGGGATGTACAAAAGAACTAAAGAAGCTTCACCAACCTGGCAACCTCCAACCCGGAGGGGGCCGACTGGCCGAGGCCGAGGCCGGCAGGAAGCGGCGGAGTAGCAGGGCGAGCCGGCGAGGCCGAGGCGGAGGCGGCGCGCGACGGCGCGAGGGCGAGCTGCCGAGGCGGAGGCGGCGCGCGACGGCGCCAGGGCGAGGCCGAGGTGGAGGCGGCGCGCGAGGGCGAGGCCGAGGCGGCGCGCGAGGGCGAGGGCGAGGGCGAGGCGGCGCGCGAGGGCGAGGGCGCGAGGCGGAGGCGGAGGCGGAGGCGGTGAGGCGGCTGGCGGCGCGAGGCGAGGGCGAGGCGCCGAGGCGGAGAGAGACACGGTCACGTGAGTGCCTCGGTTCCCAGCTGGGCTGTGCGCCTGGCGGCCTGGGCTGGCTGCCTGGCTCGGCACTTGGGCAGGGAATGGGACCTAATGTGCCCTGGGCTTCCACAGTTTGGGCCCAATTCATATATGGGGGTATTCCCTATTACCAGGCCAAGCCCAGGGCACCGGCCCAGGGTGCCCTGGGCCTGAATCCGCCCCTGGCGGTACGCGGCAGGCGAGGCCGACTTCAACAAGGAGTTCCCCAAGGTGTACAGCTGGGCGCAGTGCACGCCGGACCTGTCGCCGGCGAGGTGCTGGTATTGCCTCGCCAGGACGATAGCGCCGACCATCGGGTTGTTCGACGGCAAAATCGGAGCCAGGGTGCTTGGGGTCAGGTGCAGCTACCGGTACGAGACGGCGCCCTTCATCGATGGCCCGATGTCCGTGCGTCTGGCGGGAACGTCGGCGAGCTCTGGAGCGCCGGCGCCGGCGCCGGTAGGAGCTGTGACCACGGCGCGGGCGGCGGCTGCCGGAGGTTTGTCACTAACGACTTGTTTTACTACTGTAGTGTACATATTTGTTCCTCAAAAAAAAAAGCACAATTAGTATTCCCTCCGTTCCAAATTATAGGTCGTTTGACTTTTTTGACACATACTTTGACCACTCGTCTTATTCAAATAATTAGTGAAAATATAAAAAAACTCAAGTCATTATTAAAGTACTTTTTATGATAGACTAATTATAACAAAAATAAACTATAATTATAATTTTTTTGAATAAGATGAATAGTCAAAGTATGTGTCAAAAAAGTCAAACGACCTATAATTTGAAACGGAGGGAGTACATAATGATCGCCAATGATTTAGGGTGCGGGACATGTAGACCATGTGCATGAACAACTGTTTGACCATGTGATGGAAAATTGTTAGGTTGGCAACGACGACTTGTTTACTATAGTATAGATATTTGTTTAGGTATTAGCTAGTAGAGTAGTCGATCACACTTCTCATATGAACCACATGTTAGTCGCTCACTGCCATACCTCGGTTCTTCAGAAGATCGACAAGCTGCGTCGCGCCTGGCTTTGACCTGGAAATGACAATGTTGCGGCGGGCAGGTGTCGTGTCAACTGGAAACTCGTCTACTCCCCGGCTACCCTTGGGGGGCTCGGGGTGCTCGACCTGAAGAATTTTGCCCGCGCCCTCCAATTGCGTTGGCTTTGGCTGGCCAAATCCGGCTCCCACAGATCGTGCCTCGTCTCGATGGACAGGGTGGACCCTATTAACGCGGCTCTCTTCAGAGCGGGTACTGAGCTGGTTCTTAGGAATGGCGCATCTTCCTCTTCTGGACCGACGCTTGGCTCCTTGGACAATCTCCAAAGGAAGTGGCCCCAGAACTTTTTACGGCCTCCGCAAGAAAAACCGCACAGTCGCCGATGCTCTGCACAATAACAACTGGTTGTTGAACTTACGACAGAATTTCGCTCCCAACCTCGCCGTGGAGCTGGTCTCCCTCTGCCAAAAGATCAGCCGTGCTGCGCTCCGTCCGAATCACCAGGACCGAGCCGTTTGGCGTTTCTCCGCAGACAGGAACTTCTCTGTCCGCTCAGCATACCGCATGCAATTCGCTGGAAGGACATCTCCGACGGCGCTAACGCTAATATGGAAGCAGTGGGCGCCCTCTAAGTGCAAGTTCTTTGCTTGGACGCTGTTCTAAGGAGAGTCATGACTGCTGACGCCCTCCTGCGTAGGGGACTGCCGAATAATTACTTATGCGTCCTTTGTCTCATATGCCTAGAGACCCCGGAACACCTCTTCCTCGAGTGCCCCTTCTCCTCCCACATTTGGGACCTCCTAGCTTCCAGACTCAACGCCCCACGCCTTCTCCGCTCTGCGTGGACCCACACTGAGGATCTCAGCGCCTGGTAGACCGAGGACATCCTGCAACCCAACCTTGCCCCGGGTCTAAGATCCGTCGTGCTAGCAACCTTATGGCATCTTTGGCTCGAAAGGAACAATCGCATTTTCAACTCGAAGGAGCTGCCGCCGATGACCTTCTTCGATTTGCTCCTGGAGGTCCTGCGCCTTTGGGGGGCTGCAGGCGCCCGTTTTGTAATAAGTTAGCTCACTTGTAGCGCGCGTCCGGGGGGAATGCGCCTAAACCTCCCCCCAAATTTTGTCCATGTAACTTTCCTATTGAATTAATACAAGACGGTTCTTCTATCTTTTCCTCAAAAAAAAATCTCTTAAAATAGTTGGCAGGTACTTGATTTTTTTAGAATAGCAGGTGCCTGATTTATTAGAAGAATGAAAGTAGTCCTCGCCCCTTCATGGATGTCCTGATCTCCCCCTGTCAGAGCGCCTTCATTAGGAAAAGACTCATCCATGACAACTTTCTTCTTGTTCAGAGCAAATCCAAGTCCCTTCATAGATCGAGCACCCCAGCTCTCCTTTTTATCTTGACCTCGAAAAAGCCTTCAACTCCGTGTCCTGGCCCTACCTCTTGGACAACCTCCGCGCCCGTGGATTCGGCGCTCGCTGGCGGGATTGGATCTCGTTGTCCCTTGCATCCTCTTCATCCAGGGTGTTCCTCAATAGCCACCCCATCGATATCATCCACCACCGTAGGTAGGGGTGGACCAAAAGCTCGGGCTCGATAAGCCGTTTGAAATCGGATCGAGCTCGGTTCGGGATCGGATCGAGCTCGAATTAATTTCGAGTTGATCTCGAGCTACGTCTCGAGCTCGGTTGTAAATCGAGCCGATCCCGAGCCGAGCTCGAGCTGCTCGGTTTTAGCTCGAAAACTCGAATAAACAGGCAGAACTGCACACAATAGGCCCATTCGGTCGGTCTAGTAGGCAACAGGCCCATAATACCGTTCGGGTTTGGCGTCACTCGCGCACCCTCTGTCTCGGGCTCTCGGCTTTTCCTTAGTCCTCACGCCGTCAGCCCGTCACGCGACTATGCGATGCGTGTCCGCTGCTGCTGCCCTAGCCTAGCGTGCCCTGCCCCCCAGCCGCCACCAAGCTCCA
>SPJY01021785.1:666419-692734 GCA_005191435.1 Raddia distichophylla
GCCGGTAAGGCCAAACGCCAAACCGATGATGGTGATCGGGAAGACGATAATGAGTATCCGTAATAACTTCGTATAGGCTCCGCACCGCGCCCCTCTTCCTCTCCCCTGGCCAAATCTGGGCCGCGGTGCGTGCGGGTCTGGCTCCGGCGGCGCGGGGTGCGGGCGTGCGGCTGGCATCGCGTGGTGGTGGGAGAGGTGCGGCCCACAGGGTGCGCCCGGCTCCGGCTCCGGCGGCGCGGGGTGCGGGCGGGCGGCGGGCGGCGCGTGGTGGCGGCACTGGCTGGCAGCGCATGGCGGAGGGATGAGGCACGGGTTGGCGGCGCGTGGCAGCGGTAAGCTGTCGACGACGCACCCGGTAAGTCCCCTGTTCTCTGCAACCCCAACCCCTAACCCTAAGGTCTCGAGCTAAACCGAGCCGATCTCGAGCTAAATCGAGCTGAACCGAGCTCGAGTTCGAGCCTTCCATTTAGCTCGGTTTATAATCGATCTGAGCTCGAACCGAGCTCAAGCCAAACCGAGCTCGAGCCTGACCACAGTCAGCTCACTCAAGATCGACTCGAATCCACCCCTAACCATAGAGGGTTCCGGCAAGGAGACTCGCCTTCCCTCTGCTCTTTAACCTCGCCATCGAACCACTCATAGCCTTGCTCCGCCGGGCTACTGACACCGGAGATCTCTCGCCGATTGGAGGTCCCACTCAAGCCACCCGAATCTCCCTCTTTGCCGACGACGCAGCAATTTTCCTCAACCCTTCCAGGGATGATGTCTTTACTCTTGCTGCAATCCTCCGAGAATTCGGGGCAATTACCGGCCTTCGCACAAACTTCTCCGAGAGCCAGGTGGTGCCGATCATATGCGAAGGCATCGACCTCGATCACGTTCTCCAGGACCTCCCAGCCGAGAGAACCAACTTCCCCATCAAGTATCTCGGGATGCCGCTGTCTGTCAAGTGGCTGCGCCACGTTCACTTCCAACCCCTCATTGACAAAGTGGCATCTCGTTTGACTGGATGGCGAGGCCCGATGATGTCCAAAGGAGGAAGGCTTACCCTGCTAAATGCGGTCCTCTCCGATCTCCCAACTTACGTCATGTCCGTCATCAAGCTGTCTTCCTCAGTCATTAAGAAAATCGATTACAGCAGAAGAAATTGGCTGTGGAAAGGCTCTGCCTACGCCAACGGTGGGGGCAGAGTGAGCTGGAGCACGGTCTGCTCCCCATCCTCGCTTGGGGGCCTTGGGGTCTTGGACCTTTCCCGCTTCTCCAGGGCTCTTAGGCTGCGTTGGCTCTGGCTTAGCAGATGTTCCCCCAACCTTGCCTGGATAGCGCACCCTTTCGCCACCTCCGAGCCCGATATCGCTCTGCTGAGGGCTGGGTCCTCTGCCATCATGCGCAATGGTTCCACCCTTTCCTTCTGGGAGGACCATTGACTCTCTGGCTGCGCTTCGAGGCACCTAGCTCCATCGCTTTTCAAGGCAGTAACGAGGAAAAATAGGTCGGTGCTCGATGCAACCACTTCAAACAACTGCATCACTGAGCTACGGCGCAACCTCACCCCACAATTGATCCCTGAGCTAATCTCACTCATTCACCATATCGCCCAAGTGCAACTGGTTCCAGATGAACCAGACCAGTTACCCTGGCGCTTCACTGCGGACGGGACCTTCTCCGTCAAATCGGCCTACTTGATCCAATTCATAGGTCGAGCGGCAAGACCGGCCTTGCAGCAGGTCTGAAGACTCTGGGTGCCCTCCAAGCGCAAATTCTTCCTCTAGACACTCCTGCACAAGCGGATCATGACTGCTGACGCCTTAATGCGCCGCCAGCTGCTGAACGAGTACTTCTGCCCTCTCTGCAGGCGTAACTTGGAAACTCCGAAACATCTGTTCCTGCAGTGCGGCTTCAGCTCCTTCGTCTGGGCCCGGCTGGCCAACATGCTCAACGCACCGCAGCTAAACCCGACCGGGTGGCCAGTGACTAGCTGCCTCACTGACTGGTGGACAAACGTCATCATTCAGGAAGGCCCACCTTAGATTTACATATAGTTCATATTAGTTTCTGCTTTGATTCAAGTAGTTTCTTTTACAATAAATTTGCATGTAAAGCAACAGATAGGGAGCATGTGGTTGTTTTTCACACTTCTTATGGTTCATAAAATTATAAGTACTTAGATATGCTAAAAATCTTATTAAAATTAAGGAAAAAGTGTCGATTTGGTCCTCCAACTATACCAGTCAAACCACTTTGGTCCCTGAACACAATACCGGACTTGTTAGTCCTTGAACTCTCAAAACTGGACTTGGCTAGTCCTTTGACCGGTCAAAACGGTGGTTTTAAGGTTTTCACTGACGATGATGTGGCAGATTTCTTCTGCATGGACGCCATTTGGGGCTGCCACATCGTTACCACATGGCTGCTACATCAGCAAAAGTATGCCAGATCTACCGCGTAAGCTGCCACTCCGCCTAAAACCACCATTTTGACCAGTCCAAGGACTAGCCAAGTCTGATTTTGAGAGTTCAAGGACCTGATAAGTCTGGTATTGTTGTTTAGGGACCAAAGTGGTCCGACGGGTATAGTTGAGGGACCAAATCAATATTTTTTCCTAAAATTAATTATATATAGTGTCATAAAACTAAAATTTTATAATATATTTTGTATTACAAAATACAAAAGTTTAGGGGCGAGTAAAACATGATTTTACATATATTTTTAAATTTCAATAACTCAATTTAGAGTTCAAAGTTAGGAGATACAAAAGTTTTATGTTTTAAAATGAAGAGTATTTCGGGCATTATGTTCAGCTTTATAATGTGCTACCCTAACAAAGCTAACCTCAATTGCATAGAAGATATAAAGTTGCAAATGAGATAGCATATAAGTGTAGGTGAATGTGCTGGCATGAGAGGAAAATACGAGACTCTGCTATGGCATATGAGGATTTAAATACATTTTCTTGCCCAAATAACATTGGGCCTATTCCCAATCCCAACATATCCATCTTTTTTATTTTACTCTCAACCCTTTTTGTACTATTCACTATCCCAATTTTACAATAATAAGTTCAATTATAGTAAAGGTATAGTCTCACTATCAAGGTTATCAAAGGTGTTAGGCGTTACATATAGTAAAGGATATGCATTGGTTTTAAGGGTCCTCTCAGTAGTCTCCGCCACAGTTTGGCATCTGTGGCTGGAGCGAAACAACTTCCGACGAAGCGACAAGCCTTCGGCGGCCTTCCTTAGCTTTTTGATTGACGACCTGCGCTTCTAGGAGGCTGTGGGAGTCCCTTTTGTAATTAGTTAGCTCCTTTTCTTTGGCCCATGGGGAGTGGCCTTTATCTCCCCTCACCCTGCATTTC
Organism: Raddia distichophylla; assembly: GCA_005191435.1. Classification (NCBI taxonomy): domain Eukaryota; kingdom Viridiplantae; phylum Streptophyta; class Magnoliopsida; order Poales; family Poaceae; genus Raddia; species Raddia distichophylla. The sequence continues at coordinate 669,778 of SPJY01021785.1, forward strand.
CTCTCATTTTTGATCAATACAAGGCAGCTCTCCTGCCCTTTGCTAAAAAAAAAGTAGTCTTAAAGTTATAGGTAGAGTTAATGGGGGTAAACAGAGACAAGGTAAATTTTAAAAGTCTAATGTTTAAAATTTGCATTTTTGAATTTATTTGTCTAATTATAGTCCTGAATTTTCATGAAATTCATCCTTATCGGTAGAGTTTAATTAAATTTTGAAAATAGTACATATTTCCTGGATGAGGATAGCTTAGAGTCACAGCACCATGATCTGAAACTGCTAGAAGTACCTTCCATTGAATACAAGGTAAAACAGGTCACTGCCGACATGCCTCTTGACTCTTGAGAAGGCCCTATGGTTTCAAAAGCCTCCTGTATATCCTGCCAAGACCCCCAAGTCCCAAAACCAGCGCAATTTAGGGTTATCGCCATATTTAATTCACTTGATAATCACATATAACTAAGAAAAGGATATATACTACTCCCTCCATACTTTAAATAATAGTAGTTGTGAACATTTGACCGTCGAATGAATTTTAGAACTTTGACTTATGATAAATGTGAAACAACTATTCCTATATTTGAAGTACAGAGGGAATACCGCATATGTCACTTGTCACTTTATGTTGCAGTAAATTATAGTACTCCCTTCGTCCACAAATGTAAAGTGTATTTTGTTTCGTTAGGACAAGATTTTAACCAACAATTACTTCATTAATATGTCATTTATGTGATATAAAATCATAATCATATGAAAGTATTTTTTAAATACAAATCTACTAGCATTAATTTTGTGTCATAAAAATTGTGCATTAATAGAATAATTGTTGGTCAAAGTCTTATCATAACGAAGCAAAATACGCCTTACATTCCAAGACGGAGGGAGTATTATAAATGTGCACTTGACATATTTTTATTAGAGTGGTTAAGTATAAATGTGCATTTGACATATTTTTATTAGAGTGGTTAAAGTTTGAAATGTTCAATTGCACGATGTTTTCTTGGTCCGCAACTATTAATTAGCCCAGAATTCTATTTTAATTTGTTTGGTTTTGTATAAACCAGAAGAATATGCCAATGTAGAACATAGATATAACTATTTCATATCACTTATAACTTTGCGAAATTCATTTCATTTGACTTTTTTTTTCCTCGGCTGGCAAAATCACAGGAAAAAAGTACAGAGTTCCTACTGTGGTTCTTATAGTTCTTCTGCCTATTGTGGCAGCCATAAACCTAGTCGCTTGCCTCTGTTTCTGGCGGAAGACGGCAGCCAGTAACAGAAGCAAAGCTGACACGTAAGTTCTGCAAAACTGTCAATTACTTCCGATTCTAATTTAAATCCATTATCACCATGTCGTTCTTGGGTTTCGTCATAAACAGATGCCATTTATTCCATTGAAGCAGAGGACATCGAGAGTTTAGATTCAATGCTAATCGACATTTCTACTTTGCGAGCTGCAACTGGGGATTTTGCAGAAAGCAACAAGCTTGGCGAAGGCGGATTTGGTGCAGTGTACAAGGTACTGGGAAAAATATGTGTCCGAGTTACCATCAGATTGCTCGCTCACTAATTGAGCTTATCATTTGTTTCGAACTTATCATTTGTTTCGTCTTCACAGGGCACTCTACCAGACGGTGATGAGATAGCGGTGAAGAGACTGTCGAAGAGCTCGACGCAAGGAGTGGAAGAGCTGAAGAACGAGCTTGCTCTGGTTGCAAAGCTTAAGCACAAGAATCTTGTCAGTCTTATTGGCGTCTGCTTGGAGCAACAGGAGTGGCTACTCGTCTACGAGTTCGTTCCCAACAGGAGCCTCGACCTGATCCTTTTTGGTACGGTACTAATTGAAATGTGTTCAATTCAGATCTCTCCTCTGTTTTCTCTAAAAATATTAATTATCATGACACTGTTCTCTGCTGCATTCTTTGTGGTCAATGTCAGACGCTGTGAAACGCGAGCAGCTGGATTGGAATAGGAGATACAATATCATAAATGGAATTGCTCGAGGTCTGCAATACCTCCATGAAGACTCCCAGCTCAAAGTAGTCCATCGCGATCTGAAAGCGAGCAACATCTTGCTGGACATGAACATGAACCCTAAGATTTCAGACTTTGGTCTCGCAAAAATTTTCGTGCGAGACCAGACCCAGGGTGTCACCAACCGTGTCGTCGGCACATAGTCAGTACAACATGGCACTACAGTCTCAAGTAATAGCTGCATAACCAATATTCAGATAGGTTACTAAGTGTGACCCTTATCTTATGGGTTTCAGTGGATACATGGCGCCGGAGTACGTGACGCGAGGGAACTACTCCGTCAAATCGGACGCGTTCAGCTTCGGCGTAATGGTTCTGGAGATCGTGACGGGAAGGAAGAACAACGACGGCAACAACTCCCAGCAATATGAAGATCTCTTGACTACGGTAGGTGCATGCTTCATTACTGCCTCCTTCAATATCTATCTGACCACCCTTATCACTACGGAGGAGCACGATCACATGATGCAGCATGAAGCTTAGCTCATGGCTGCTAAAATTGGGCGCAGGTATGGGAGAGCTGGAAGGCGGGAACGGTGTCGGAGATGGTAGACCCGTGCTTGAAGGGCAGCTTCTCCGTGAGCGACGTGCTGAGGTGCATCCATGTGGGGCTCCTGTGCATCCAGGGCAACCCGGCGGACCGGCCGGTGATGTCGGCGGTGGTGACAATGCTCGGCAGTGACACGGTGGCGCTGCAGGCCCCGTCCAAGCCGCCGTTCTACGCTAGGGACGGCGTTGCCAATAGCGGCATCGCGTCTACCCTGTCGACCGCGTCGCTTCCCGACCACCAAGAGCCCTAAATGGTGTTCATGATAACTTCGGCCGGATGCTAGTTATAATTAGCACCTCAAAGGGGGTGCCCAAAATGGAAACGCGATTCTCTTAAGTACTACAATGTTTGCCAGCTGTTGGAGAGGGTACAAATATAGAGAGGAAATCTATTTTGGGGAGTATGTATCCCGAGACTGACGCGGCGCTGCTTCGTTTAGCTTGCTCAGTAGAGCTTCATGGTGGCTCCTCCCTATCCTTCTGGGATGACCGTTGGCTCGCCGGTTCGTCACCAAAGGAAATTGCGCCCCGTCTGTTTGCGGCCTCTACCAGGAAGACCAGACTCGTTAAAGATGCTCTCCATAACAACAATTGGATCGTTGACCTGAGGCGTAACTTGATCCCCGAGCTGGTACCCGAGCTAATCCAATTGCTCTCGCGACTTACCCAGATAACACTTGCGCCGCACAAGGCTGACCAAATCAATTGGCGTTTCTCCGTGGACGGCAACTTCTCGGTGAAATCAGCCTACAATTTGCAATTTGTCGGCCGTTGCCCCACGCCGTGCCTGCAGAAAGTCTGGCGGGTTTGGGCACCGTCCAAATGCAAATTTTTCGTCTGGCTACTCCTGCGAAAGCGGATTTGGACAGCGGATGCCCTCCAGCGACATCAACTCCCCAACAACTATTTTTGTCCTCTGTGCTGGAGAAACCTGGAAACCGCTGAGCACCTCTTCCTAGAATGAGAGTTCAGCTCCTTCGTCTGGTCACGCCTAGCTTCGACGCTTCAACTACCCTGCCTCGACCCATCGCGTTGGCTATCAAGTTCATGCTTTCAACTGTGGTGGGAAGTCGACATGGCCCCAAACGCAACCCCCAAGCCAGCCTTCTCAATCATCGTTGGCGTACTCTGGCTCATCTGGCTCAAGCGCAACAACCACATCTTTTGCACCACGGAGTGTCACCGGGACATTTTTTTGCAGCACCTTTTCGATGAGCTGCGGCTGTGGACAGCAGCAGGAGCCCATTTTATAATACCTTAAACAGTGTTCTGTGCGCCCTATGGGGGGATGGGCCTTATCAAAACCCCCCGCATTTTTGTAATTCTACTCTCTTTCGTTCAATAGATGGCAGTTCTCCTGTCCTTTTCTCAAAAAAAAAAAGAGATGGATGAAATTACACAAGGAATCTAGGACCAATCAAAGCAAAGGAAAATGGGGGATATGGCAAAATCCGTAGACGCTATGTACTTAATTGTATTTAGCTTTCTTATGGAAACCAGCTAAAAGCGATAATTTTCAAATTCAGAAAAAACCCAGGAATTGATAAGGGGCAATCTTAGCTCCTTAACCAAATTTATGTTTTGAGAAAACAAGAGGTTTTTGAATTAGAATCCGAAAGAATTCTTTACCATTTGATTTCTTACTAACAAAAAGTATTTAATGGTACACTAGAAATGTACCCCGTCCAGAAAATCGAAGGATGAATTTTCTAATTACGGATCCTTGGTGGTTGAGGCCAAAAAAGAGAATATTTCCAGAAATTGATAAGGTAAGAGCGAGAAATAAGAAGTGCCTGATGAATTTTTTGTTACTCCCTCCGGTTATAAAAACAAGTCGCCATTGACTTTTGGACACGCCTTTAACCATTCATTGTCGGTGTCTGGGAAACGCGCCAACTGCGGGCCGCGGGTCCACGGATCGGCAGACAAATTTGTGGTTGGAATGAGACCCAACGATAACCCTTCCCAGCAGCCCGGGGTGGCCGCCGAGCTCGCAGGGGCTCTGGCCGCGCGGTCTTCTCGGATTGTGCCTGATGCCATTTGGGATCCGGGTACAGATCCGTCGTGTGGTGAGATTAAGAGGGGGTGAGAGGTGGGGCGAAGGAAATACAAACCGTGCGAGACAAACATTTTTTACCCTGGTTCGAGCCCCCACTGCCGGGTAATAGCTCTACTCCAGCCCTCGTTGATAATATGGTGGAAACAGTACAGGGGCGCCGAGGCCGGGCTAGGAGACGCCGGCCCCGAGCTTACAGGGGAGCTTCGGACACTGAGGTGGCTAGAATCTACTCTACTCTGCTACAGTTACTGCTATTGTTGGGAATGGGATACTTCGGAGGCCTGAAGCTTGGAAGGCGGTGTGTGTGTCTCTTTCTTCTATCGGCTTCACTTCGCTTTTCTTACCTGCCTGTTGTGTCGGGCAGGCTTCTCCTTTTATAGGCGCGGTGGGCTGCTCAGAGCTGATACCGCGGGCCCCGCGCCTATCCATGCTTTGTCCATCTTTAGTGGCGGCACCCTTGTCTCGTTCTCGGGCTCCGTCCTGTGTGCGGCCTGCAAAGAGAAGCCTGTCTGGTTAGTACTGGACGCGCGCTCATCTTGGTGTGCCGATACGGGGAAACAGCCTGCACAGGGAGAAAGCACTTTCCCTTTACCCTCTATATGGCATTGACTGGTCGGAGCCAGCAGTGATGCTCTTTTCTGTTGATGGTCTTTTCTGTTATATCTGTTATAATTGTGGGAGTGTGTGTTTGTTTTGTATCAGTCTAAACATTACCTAGTACCGTTTAGACCGAGGGGAGTGTTAGAGTATAATGGGCCTTAGGGGCATGGCCCATCTCCTGTACTATATAACCATTTCTATGGTAATACACAAATCCCTAATTCCGCTAATCTCTCTCTCCAACAAAATCCTTGGTCCTCTCCTCAATGCTGAGGTGATGGAGGAAAAAACAATTGGTCATGGGAGACATAACCATCTGATCCTAAAAGCAAGAACCGAAACAGACTGTAAATCAACTCAAGAAACATGGACAAAACTCGTCCTGTCAACAATTTACATAACATTTCTTCCTGACGAATCTAATCCAATAATGCAACCATATCGGAACTCCCTGCAGCTCGCGTGACAGTAGCATTCCCGGCACGCAACGCTAAGCCATGCCCATGACTGAAGTTTGAAGAGCAGACGCCAGGTACAGTAGGCAGCAGAAGAAGAGGCTTTGTTTGCGTTGCAGGACAAGGCTGCAGAGCTGGGCGCACATGGTGGCAAAATTTGGCACCACTGACACTGAGCAAGTACGCGTCTGTCAGTGATCCAGCTCCCACCAAGAGACGAGCCACGATCGATGCAGATCCATTCCAGCCATCTATGCGCCGATCTACTCACTGATCAACACGGTGAGTGATATGAATTATGATTCATGGGACCTGTACTTACTTCTCGTTAGATTCATCGATCATTCATCGAGGCATTTTCAGCCTCCAGTTTTCTTTGGCTGCCAGAGCAGGAAGGTCAGATGGGACGTGAAATAATCAGGAAGATGGTGAATATGCCTGGGCCATGGTCAGATTTCATATCGCCGGAGATGTGAAAAATCGAATCTTCACGTCCAGATTCCGGGTTGTGAAAACGTCCATCGCTGATTATTCCGGACGCGTGGTTAACAGTCGCGGTCTTTGTTACTATCTGACTGCATCGGTGTTAACATGTTTATTACTTTGTTTCGCTTGCTATCATGCAAGAGCTGTCCTTAATACTATGCAATCCACATATTGATGATACATTCAATAACATGGAAGTGCAACGACATTGAGAGATATGGAACTAAGAGAAATTCGTCTCATCCATCGCATGCTTGGATTGCCCTTGATCAACCCGCACGGCCCTAAACCCCTCGAACCGTGGAATTCATATCCACATCCTTCATCCCATTGTCGACATTGATCATCTTCCAATTCCCTACACATGCATGGACAAGGAAGTGATATCTGGAAACAAATATCTTTCAATTTGACACAAGTTAGTGTGTGAATGTCGATTTGCACAATGATTCTCTTCAACGACAATTAAGGTCAACTTCTATTAGATAAATCCAATAAGATCACAAGAGGGTTCACCTGGAGTTTAAGTTTTAAAACAAAAGGCAGTTTCCAAGAAAAGCTTCAGATATGAGGACTTTCAATCTACTAAGAAACTTAAATAAATAAGCCCCAAAATAAAGTAACAAGAATGGTGGATCCATGCCTTTATATACCAACTCATTTGTAATGCCCCTCATGGGCTTTAGCTAGATCGGCCCAGCCTAGCCCAACAGGTGAGGGCTTAAGAGATTAGGAGAGGGAGGTCATGATTCCTCCCTCCATATCGATCCCCTGTAGCGCCACCGTCCACCTGCTTTGCTCGACGCCGCAGCCGCCTCTGCCATACCTCCTGCACGCCGTCGTTGTCGCCACCGTCGGCCGCCAGTTCGGAGGAGATGGAGGAGAGGGGGAAGAAGGAAGGAGAAGGGATAGGTAAAGGAAGGTAAGAGAGTTTTTAGGGTATGGGCTAAATTCCAAAATTCCTTTGATTATCTTGATGGGTAGCGAAGTTTGATGTTCTTCCATGAAATCCCTATCAGTTGTGTGATGAATTTCCTCGATTTGTGGTGATTAGACGCGGAGACGAAGTTTAATAAATGAATTGGTACAACAGTACGTTTATTCCTTAAATTGATTTAAATCTATTGGGAATTAGACTTTGATCGTATTACGAAAATTGTAGGTTTCGAAATTATCTTTCTGTAGAGTCTAAGAACGCGAAATTCGGACTTACAGTTTGGAAGATATGGTCATCTCAAGTTGTTGTTCAGAATAGGAATTTAATGGATTTCAAATTTTAGAAGTTGTCGCTACCATAGGAATGCAGAAGCAACGATGGGAAGGGCACGAACGAGAATTGCGAGTGCATGGGCAACAACAAGAAGTAAGGTGCATCCAACGATATGGGCATCGCTCAACATGTTTGATGAAATATTTCAAATCTAACTCATCACAAAATATGGACAATGAAAAAAAATCCCATAGAGCACATTCAAGCTGTGACAACCAAACTACAGAGCTCGCAAAAAGTCGACCTAACTCCTTTGTATGCCTTATACAACTAGGCTTGAACCATCAAAACAATTAAACCAAACACCTCGTACACCAAATGGGAAAATTTCTACAAATTACATTACTTCCCTTTACTTTACTACACCTTTCGCCAGGATGAAAATTACATTACTTTCATGCGCCTTTTGCCAAATGACATTGGTGCTACGTATTTCTTCGGTTTATAACACTTCCAACAATTTTTCCCACAATGCTATTGTGAGACTTGCATGCCATCTTCTTCCTCCTCATCTCACCCTTCTCTCTCTTCGCCCGTCATAAGCCTCGACACCGCCACATACACAGTACCGATGACGTCCGCCTCTGTCCGCCATGCCACGCATGTCATCACTTGCTTCACCGCCACCTCCACGTCGTCATGAACGTCACGCCCGAGAGGAGCATCCAGAGGGACACGAGATGGCTCCGTTGGCCGTTGCCACCAAAGATGGTGACAATGATCGCGAGGATCCAGGCGACGATGTTGTTGAAGGCGACAATGCCCGAGAGAAGCACCACATAGGAGATGGGGACACAAAACAAGTGTGAGGAGGACCACAACGACAGCGGTGCTTGGAGAGGATGCACAGACAGCAGGGGTGGCGCTCAACTAGGACGACGAATGAAGCTGTGCTAAAGGGAGCGTAGGCAGTAGGGGTCGCGTCGCGGCAAGAGTGGGCTATTTGCTAGGGAGATGGAGGTTGGCAGAGTTGGAGAAGAACACCACGGAGAATTGAGAAGTGTGAGAAGGGGAAGAAGAAGATGACATATGTGTCCCACGAGAAAGTGGAAAAAATTGTTAAAAATATTATACCTTGAAAATTTGTAGCACCAGTGTCATTTGATGAAAGATAACAAAATTAAAAGTCAATTTTACAATTTTTTGATGAAATTTAACAAAATTTGTAGCCGAGGGTTTCGAGCCGATTTGCTCTAGGGATTTCTCTCTCTCTCTCTCTCTAGCCTCACGGTGACCTGCGTGCGATGCGTGGGAAGAACAGAAGACACGTCCCCTTTAAATAGCCACCCGAGACCGCTCCAACCGTCAGATGCGGACACGTGTCGTGATCGCGTGCATCGGCCAGTAACCGCGGGAGGGAACACAGTGGGGTTAGCGCAACCGCGGTTAGGACCGGGGGGCGTGAATGCGAGAGGCAGCACATTCGCAGGTGGGGCCACCTCGCCAGTGGGAGTGGGTGGACGCGCGTTGGGTAACCTGGGGTGGTGACCATGGCTGGGGTGGGCGCGGGAGCCACTCGAGTCGGGGCGGATATTTGCACCGTCGGTTGGGCGCGGTGCCGGAATGCCGAGCGGTGCGGGCGGCGCGGTGCGGGGCGAGTGCATGGACCGGGTCCACCCGCGGGCGCACAGGGGATATGCCTTGCCGCCTGCGGCAGATTCTTGGTCGTGGGAAGCGCACGCGGCCCGGCCCGGCCCAGTAGTCCACTGGTCACAGCGGCGGCATCGCATCTTGCTCCTCCTGTGCATGTACGAGACGAGCACTCGATGAACAGCGCCTCGATGCGATTGCGACGGGATTCGATTCTTCTCCTCTCCTTTTAGTGGAGTCGATATCCATCCACACCGTATCTTTTTTACGGAATAAATAAAACATGCGGTTCTCTGTTTGGTATGGTTTATTTCAGATGCTTTCACACCGTTCGGCTACCGAAATTGCCGAGATTCCAATTGCCATGTTCACGAGAGAATATATACTTTACCTCGGCCATCGTTGGATACCAAAACGGAAGCGTGACTTAGAAAATCCATAATGATTTAGGTCTCCTTCTTTTTCAGCTAAAAGTTGCTAAAAATTTTAATTCAAAAAAGTTATAGTCCCTTGAGAGAGAGGTCTTAAAGAGTCCAACAATTACTAAAAGAATATTTTAGTAATTACTCCCTCCGTTCTTTTTTATTTGTCGCCGTTAACTTTTAGACATGCCCTTTAACCATTCGTCTTATTCATAAATTTAATGCAAATATACAAAAACATAAGTCATGCTTAAAGTACCTTTAATGATAAAACAAAGCATAACAAAATAAATGACACCTAAATATTTTTTTGAATAAGGCGAATGGTCAAAGGGCATGTCTAAAAGTCAACAGCAACAATAAAAACGGAGGGAGTATAAGAAGTTTTAAAATCCAACAAAAATGATTAAAAAGTATTGCATCGTTTGGCTTGTGAAAAAACAAATTTTGATTTAATTTAATTTAAGCGGAAAAAGAACAAGGCCTTAGAGTCTGCAGTGCAGTGGCTAAGTTAATAAATACTAGTTGCTTAATAGAATATATCAATATTAATCGCTTCCAGAGTTTTGAGCCTGTTTCTTAGAGCTGTTTAGCTTGTTTATTTTATTTTCATTTCTTTTAAATTGACTTGAGACATTAAAAGATCAAAAGAATTTAGCTTTAAAATTCAGTTAGGCCTTACCTTCGAGTCGCTGGAACATGCTCTAAGATGACCGCTATTTATAACACAAGTGTACTTGTAGACCGGTTTTTTTGGCCCATTTGAAAATTTGATATAATAAACGAGTGGAAGAAAATCTAAGACATGTAACTATTCACTTACTTACTTTTTTAACAAACATGGAATTCTAAAGGCAAGAATCGGTAATTTTGCTAGGAATATGAAATACGCTAAGCTCCGTTAGAAGTTTTTTCCCTGACCAAGAACACGAGTGTGGGCTATAAAGACCATCTCCAACGGTAGCTCTTTGAAGAGATTCTAATTCCTTGAAATGTTTCAACAGATTCTCTTCACGGTTCCTTTCAGAAAAGTTTCTTCGTGCATTCACTTCGAAAAGAAATTTTCTCTCCATTCTCTTCACGAATTTCTTCGAAGAGATGTTGTTGGAGATGGTGAAAAATGAAAGAAAAGAATGTGGGGAAGGGAATGAAATAAAGGGAAAATGGTTGAAAATGGTGTTAGTTGGTTGGTTTAGCCTTTAGCTCTAACCAGGCTCAGCGCATACGACTTCCTTGTGTTTGATTACTTGCACGCACACAGGGAGGCCAAGACGCATAGACACAAGGCACCGGGAAATAGATTGCTACAGAAATAGGTAGGGTTGGGCTAGGATATATCGTCATGGACCAGGATTTAAAAGCCCAAATAGGCCCACGGGAGAGCCGAAAGACCGGAGAAAATCGAGGGTTCACCGCCTCGCCGCTCGCCGCCGTCGCTTCCCTGCGCTCGGGCTCCGCCGCCGGTGCCCGCCTCCCGGATTCGACCTCACAGCTTCCCCCCTTTCTATGGGAGGTGAACGAAAGCGGCGGAGGCGCGACGGCTCGGAGGCGCCGGCGATCCACCCGCGCAACCGCTACGCCTCCGCGCCGCCGGACTTCGCGAAGCTGGCGGAGCTCTACCCCTCCTTCCGCCCCTTCGTCTCCCTGTCCCGAGGCGACGCGTTCGTCGACTTCACCGACTTCTCCGCCACGCGCGAGCTCACGCGCGTCCTCCTCCTCCACGACCACGGCGTTAACTGGTTAGTCACCTCCCGCCGGGCGCCGGCCCCTTCCCACCCCAAATTGATTCATCCGAGCTGCTCCCGCGGTAACTAAGCTGCTTATTTAGCTCGTCCATGTCGTTCTGCTGAAAAAGTAGAAGCGCGCGCCCCCGAATTCGAGTTCGTCCAGTTATATATCAGTCTCCAAGCACCTGTAATTTCACACACTTATCATTTTATAAACTGATGATGCCACTCCCACAACTCAGAGCACAAGAAGCTGGCAGTTCTTGGTAAATTTCAGTGTTGGATACCGATGCATTCAGAGAAAATATTGTACTGAAAAGGGTCGTGACAGAGTGTACACTGCTTATTGTTGGCTATCATGACAAATGCCGTCTGAAGTTGTGCAAAGATTTGCCATCGATCAATGTAACGGATGGTGTTGAAATGTACTCAATGTAGACATCACAAGCTATTACTATATTTTCTTCACTTTGTGCCACGTTTAATTTTAACTGGATTGTTCTTAAAAGTCAGGTTACAAGTATTATTGATTCATGACACTGTCTAAAAACAGAGCTTCTTAGGCACATCTTCTCTGTTTGTCATTTAAAAAATATTCCATTGTTTTTCTAGGGTAGATTGGTTAATGTTGAAAAACTCGTTTGACCAAATTTGAGGTATCTTCGCTCTTAAAAATTGTTAGATGCCATGATGATGAGATACACTTTTTTGAAAAAAAAAAATGAAGCTTATATGCGATGCACACTATTTGTTGCTCGTATTTTCCTCATAGATTGTTGTGTCATACAGTTTATGATCATTATTTTCAGTTCATATATGATTATGGATTTTCACTTCTGCTTTCAGGTGGATTCCAGATGGACAACTCTGCCCAACTGTTCCAAACAGATCCAACTACATTCACTGGATTGAGGACCTTCTCTTATCTGATCTCATACCATCAATATCCAGCTCAAGTGAGACAGTTAGGGGCTTTGATATAGGCACTGGTGCCAATTGCATATACCCTCTCATTGGGGCATCTTTACTAGGCTGGAGCTTTGTTGGATCTGGTATGCTTTTGACCCTGCGTGCTACATATTCCCAAGGCTTCAATTTAGCTACATGAGAAATATGTGTGTGTTCTGTTGCCTATTTCCCCCCCTTTGTTGATGGGAACACCCTTTTGTTTGTAGATGTGACTGATGTTGCTCTTGAATGGGCTAAGAAGAATGTGGAGAGCAATCCACATCTAGCCGATCTAATTGAGATTAGAAATGCAAATAAACTGCCCTGTTCTTCCAATTCTGAAACAGATACTGGGGAAGTAGTTAGAGACAGCACTTTAGAGCCGGTCTTTGATGTAGCGGGGTCAAAACCTATCCTTGTGGGTGTTGTGAAGGATACTGAGAGCTTTGACTTCTGTATGTGCAATCCACCATTCTTTGAGAGCATAGAGGAAGCTGGTCTAAATCCAAATACTTCGTGCGGTGGAACTGCTGAAGAGATTGTTTGCCCTGGCGGTGAGCAGGCATTTATAACACATATAATTGAAGACAGTGTTTCCCTTAAGAATTCTTTCAGGTGTTTAAAATCACATCCTTGATATGTTGACATCAATTTTATTTTTGTTTTTACGATGTTCTTGAAATTTCTATTTAGGTGGTTTACATCGATGGTTGGCAGAAAAGCAAATCTAAAATTGTTGGTCTCAAAAGTTCGTGAAGTTGGCGCCTCAGTTGTAAAAACTACTGAATTTGTTCAAGGTCAAACAGCTAGATGGGGCCTTGCATGGTCATTCATTGCTCCAAAAAAAAATGTTATTAGATCCAATACACCAGGAAAAGTTCACCATTCCTTTATGCTTCAGGTCAGTATCATGTGTCCTTTTTTTCCTTGACAATACATTTCGTCGTTTAGTTCCATGAATGTCGCTACTTTTTCAAAACTGACAAAAAGCTTTTAGCTCAGATTGCTATATATTTACTTCTAACCATTTCCATCATAAGGTAAATTACTGTTCTGTAATAATGTACTTTACCTGTGAGACAACTATCTTTTCTATTTCTGTGTTAGTGTACAATGATGAGGTTCCTGCACTGGAATAGCATTTCATTTGCATGTGCCGCATTTTCAGACTATTATTTTTGACTGGCCTCAACACTATCTCTGTTTCTAATATTTCTTCATTCTTGTTGACCTTATAATAAGGTTGAACTAAAACTGTTGGCTAACCTGATTTATAAATTTAACCTATGATCTAACTTCTATTTATGTGTGAGTTGGTTCGACTACTATTTTTTGCGCTTTCTCTAGTTTATATGCTTAAACATCTGCTTTTAAATTCAGGGTCTTCGAGGCAAATGTGGTGCGTTCCAAGTGCTGAAGTCAGTCGAGACCTTTTTCATTGCTTCTAATATGTTGTGTAAAACTGATTCTTTGTCATTTTCTATTGATGTAAGATTTTTAAAATATGCCACAATTTTTTTTTCTTGAAATTACATCATCGACGCATCAGTCTCTTGCTAAATAGTTGTATGAAATATTTGTGTAGGTTACATTACCTGATGAACATACTCAGGTTGCAGTGTTGCATGGTGATGATTTTTCTGGTTTGGTAAAAGACAACTCTATGGAGATTCATAGCCGTGTTAAGGGAATATCCTTCCGTATTTTGGTATGTTAAACAACTTGTATCTCATTCATCTAATACATTGTTTTGTTTTTCCTGCAGATATACAGGACTTTTCAATTACTTCAATGTTCCTTCATAGACAATTTATCAGTTCTTTTTTCATGTAGGTGTTTGAACAGATGCCTGGAACACTTCTAATCAAAGGTTCATTATTGAATAAAGGACTGTCAGGTACCCTTTCTTTTTCATGTGAAACTGTCGCTTTTTTTTTTGTTCAAACATGCTGACACTGTGACCCACATCTTCGACGGACAATATGCTCGCATTTTTTAAATTTTAATTTAATTTTTTACATATAACCTCAATCGTTTCTCCAATTAAGCACAGATAGATCCCTTGATGTCTGCATATTAAACTGTTTGTGTCCTTTTCCTGCTGTCCTGTCCTATGGTAGAGTTTGCATCAAACGCAATGCTGTATGATATTGATGCGTGATAGGCTAAAAGCACTAGGCATGCGATCTGAAACTTGATTCTCTATCTGTACAAACTCTTGCTTGTCTGGGGGATGTGCGATTATGTATCTGTGACTCTGTGAGTATGCATTTACAGTTTCATACACTGTATTCAAATGAAATATGTTGATCAAGAAAGAAATTTTGATGCACCAATAAGTTTCCAACTGTGCAGTCTGACATGAGAAATCCTGTAGCTTGCCCTACTTTGCCAAGCTGTGTTGGTCCTATAGCCATGAAATGGTCCTGAGAATAGTTGTCTATCCAGTAAAGAGGGGTGGCAGTGGTACTGATGCCTAGCTGGCTCTAGCATATGACCTTTTTTTTTTTAGTCAGGCTCTAGCATATGACTTGTCACTGGCTCTAGACAGCTGCTAGTGGCTATTCCCACGATGGAGACATAAATGACACTTGAACGTCCCATGGACCATTGAGAGAGATTGGCCGGTTGGTCTGTAGGAGGCAGAGCCTGTAGATACGGATCATATGGCATGTTTGGTTTTGAAGCTGCTTCTCTTGTTATTGACCGTCCTTGCCCTTGCCACAGAACCAACAATTATCCAGGTTGTAGAGTGAAGTTACACAAGGTCTGGATAATAGGACAAGCAGACAAGAATCTCTATATGCTCTCATGGTTGAATAGGAGATTGCTTTTCAATATTTAGATTGCTTGAAAAGCCAGCTTAGGCTACGTAATGCATAGACGAATGCACACCAGACAGCTCTTCCGTATGATAATATAGCATATAAATCACGTTGTGTCGCAGCTTCCTCCCCTTTTAAAAGCAAGTGATGCGCAAAGGTCGAGTCTGGTGGTTTTGCTGTGGTTATACGAGATCACTGATCCTCTTCTTGCAGGCACCTTCTCGTCATTATTCTCGCAGCTGGAGGACGCATTGAAGATGGAGTGGGAAAGCAAGGCCCGGTAGCTGAAGGTTATCATTCGACATGGCCTTGATTAATCATGGACCCTGATCAGGCTAATGCCTGCGTGGATTTAACTCCTTTGGACGCGAAGCAATGTGAAGGTGGGAACCATGAAGACAGCAACCACTGTGGCAAGTGTGTGCAGTGCAGGAGCCCAGCCCTGTTGCTGTTGCTGTTGCCCGCATCTTTTGCGGATTGTGCGCTGGTGCACTGGAGGCTGGAGGCTGCATTGGCACACGGTGCCGGCCTCCGTTGCTTATCCGAATCCAGAGAACGACCTGACGCGGTGCCACGCTGCAATGGCACCTTGCCTTTTCAGATTCTGCAATGACACCCACAACAAACCTCATCTGCTGCGAGTGACATCCTTGGATCACGGATGGTTGTATCTCTGCCCAAGACCGTATGTACAAATACAAATACACCATATTTCTTTCCATTTAATTATCTGCGGGTGCTTTGAGACTGGCTGAGCAGTGCGTCCTTCTATCGATCGGTACATGGAAGGGGAGAAATTTCTTCTAAGATGTGAGATTCCAACTGGTCTGGTGCTCGACTGCTTGTTGCTGCCCAAAATGGAGGATTTTCCTCTTTTACCATCACCGTCTCCCTTCTTTTTTCGCATTCCTCTTGCCCACGTCTCTGATGCACCTACTGAGTTGACTAGCGACGGGCCCTTGTTGCCACGTGCCGTAACATCGAGCCCCGTTCCGACCACCAACACCGCTAAACTCACGCCAGTCTCCATCTAAGTTCGGAGGAGAGTTATTAGCACTAACACTGCCTCCCAACACTTGGCTCGCTCCTCCCCTGCCTCCATCTAAGACTAGAGGAGGATAGATAAACCCAAACCCTAATCCTAACATGATGGTGATGGACTGATGGGGAGGGGCACCGAAGGCAAAGAAGAGGTGGTAGAGGAGAATCACCTGCACATGAAAGAGAATGGTAGTCGCTTGTGCAAGGCTAGTTAAATGTGCTTGTGCAAGGTTGGTTAAATGTAAATGATGGCCAAATAGCAAATCCACTTTCTTCAATGCTCTCTTGCATGCTAAAAAAAGGTTTAGCTTTTGAGGACCAAGAAGTCCTTTGAGTGGCTAGCTCAACTATCGTGCGAGCAACTATCCATATTCGATCCTTACAATTAGAAACAGGCATCTCAACTTTGGAACTACATTTAGGTACACATGCATGTGCGTTGATTAAGCACCCGTTCAATTTTCTAGCATTCACGGCAAGCCTACGTCCGAGTGTATACAAAGTGCGCGGATATGATTGTGTGTTCTTTTTTTCCTACTATTAGAAGTGTCATATGGTGGTTACAGAGTGATGAAGTCCCTTCGAATTTAAATTTCCCTCCATTCTATTTGACAGTGCAGCAAAAAATCCCGCATAACTCCATAGTTCCTCCCTTCTGGCCTCTCCTCGTGGCTCTCTTCGTAATTTTGTCTCGCATTTCCTCCACGTGCTATCCTCCATCCATGCCTTGCCGCTATCATCGCCCATGTCGCCTCCTTCATGATAGAATTTCTCCTTCATAATAAAAACTTTTGGAAAAAGTTCATTTTATACATCTGAGCTATCAACAAAGTCCACTTAACCCTCCACCAGAACAAAATCAACATATGGTGGTTTTAAAGGTCGTTTTGCTATTTTTTAATTTAAATAAAACCATTTTACAACCTCAAGTTATTAATAAAATTCAAAATAGATCCAATGGACCTCCTAAACATCAAAGAAAATCATAAACAAATAATTTTTTCAATCAAATTTTTTTAATATTCTTTTACAATATTAAGGTTCATTCATATTGTTTAAAAATAAATCATAAGTGGATCGAATAGTGGTATCCATTTTTATCGTTGCTTAAAAAAATAATTCAAAAGTGTACGATGGAGTTATTCAAATTATAAATGGCAAAACCAAATTTAAACCATCGTATGTTGATGTTTCCTCTATTTTTTTTATAGTTGAGGTATGTGAAATAAACCATGTTATACTTTAGGCGGTTAAGTAGACTTCATCGATAATTCAGGTATGTAAAATGGACTTGTTTCTAAACTTTTTAACAACAGAGTTTTGACCATAGTTGTGTGCTTCCCTACTAGACTTGATCAAACCCTAGTTCGGGCTTGGAAAAGCCCAGTCCCGCGGGCCAAGCCCGAGCCTGTCTCTGCTGGGTGCGCCAGGCCTCAACTTCGGATCTGAACCAGGCCCAAAGGCTGAAAGCCCAGCCTAGCCCGATGGTCGGGAGTCACATCGAGGCCCGAGGCCAGCCAGATGCGCTTGTTGGGTCGGGCTTGCCCATGAGCAGGTCTATTCCCTACATGGGCAATTGTGCTCGGAACACTTTTGGCAAACACATATAGTGCTAGCTTGGCTCCCTAGATTCGAGATTCATCCTTGTTTCTAGCGAGCTAGGCTTGTGCGAAGGCAATTGGGATCAACATATCAGGATGGCTGTCCCATAACAGTGGATCAATGGAGCTCCATTGAGAGGCGTAGAGCTACATAAGAGGATGTAGAAGAATGAGCGGTGACTGTTGGAATGGCTACAACAACAATAAAGATGGCTAACAAGCACAAGGAATAGTGTGCCCAAGTGCCCAACCATAGGAATGCAGAAGCAACGATAGGAAGGTCACGAACAAGAATTGTGAGTCCATGGGCAACAACAACAAGCAAGGTGCATCCAATGATATGGGCATGGCTCAACATGTTCAATGAAATATTTCAAATCTAACTCATCACAAATTATGGACAATGAAAAAAATCCCATAAAGCCATAGACTCGACCTAACTCCCTTGTATGCCTTATACAACTAGGCTCGAACCATCAAAATAATTAAACCAAACACCTCATACAAAAAAAATGGAAAATTTCTGCAAATGACATTACTTTACTGCGCCTTTTGCCATGATGAAAATTACATTACTTTCATGCGCCTTTTGCCAAATGACATTGGTGTCATGTATTTCTTCGGTTTATATCACTTTCAGCAATTTTTCTCACAATGCCCCGTGAGACTCGCATGTCATCTTCATCCTGCTCATCTCATCCTTTTCTCCCTTCGTCTGTCGTAAACCACGATACCGCCATACACATGTTATCGATGTAGCTCATCTCTGCCCGTCATGCCACCCACGCTATCACTGGCTTCATTGTCACCTCCACATCGTCATGAGCATCGCGCCCGAGAGTAGCACCGCACCCATGGGGACATGAGATGCCTCCGTTGGTCGCTGTCGCAAAAAATGGTGACGATGAGCGTGAGAATCTAGTCGACGATGTTGTTGAAGGCGATAATGCCCAAGAGCAGCACCCCACAGGAGATGGTGACGACGAGTGTGAGGAGGACCACAACGATAACAATGCTTGGAGAGGATGCGTCAGACAGTAGGGGTGACGCTCCATTAGGACGACAAACAAAGCTATGCTCAGGGGAGTGCAGGCAATGGGGTCGCGACAAGAGTGGCGATTTGCTGGGGAGATGGAAGCTGTTAGAGTTGGAGAAGAAAACGAAAGATAATCGAGAAGTGTGAGCAGAGGAGGAAGAAGATGATAAAGTATCAAAATATTATACCGTGAAAATTTGCAGCAACATTGTTATTTGAAAGATGAAGAAAAAAAAAGTTATTTTTTTGAATTATTCTATGTGTGTTATTTGCCAAAATTTTCCCAAATGGCACGCGATTTCCGGTAGGAACGATGGAAGGAAGACGAATAGACGGAATACAGCGGCAGTCGCGCGCGTGTACACCGGGTAGAAAATAAGGAACACGATCCCCTGGCTCCATGGCCTGGCAGGTGGGGCCACCCACACGTGCGAGGCCGGCACGTCCGTCCAAATCGCCGGAGCGACCGGAGCCGTCCGATCCCCCTCCTCGTATGCCTCGCTGGCGGCTATAAATAACGTCCTCCCTTCCCCGACTCCACCATCCCAAGCAGATAAGATCAGAACGCCGCACGCGGATTCAGGCGGGCCGAGGGGTGAAAAAAAAAAAAACAACCCTAGGCTAGGGTTTCGGCGGTGATGGCGGCGGCGGCGCGGCAGAAGGGCACGGTCAAGTGGTTCAACGACACCAAGGGCTTCGGCTTCATCTCCCCCGACGACGGCGGCGAGGACCTCTTCGTCCACCAGTCCTCCATCAAGGCCGACGGCTTCCGCTCCCTCGCCGAGGGCGAGGAGGTCGAGTTCGCCGTCTCCGAGGGCGACGACGGCCGCACCAAGGCCGTCGACGTCACCGGCCCCGACGGATCCTTCGTCAGGGGCGGTGCCGGCGGCGGCGGCGGCGGTGGCGGGGGCGGGGGCTACGGCTCCCGCGGCGGGGGCGGATCTGGCGGCGGCGGCCGCAACTACGGCGGTAGCTGGGGCGGCGGGAGGAGATCCGGCGGCGGCGGCGTTGGGGGCGGCGGCGGGGTGTGCTTCAAGTGCGGGGAGTCCGGCCACATGGCTAGGGACTGCTACAGCGGCGGCGGCGGCGGCGGTGGTGGAGGAGGAGGCGGCGGCGGCGCCTGCTTCAAGTGCGGCGAGATGGGCCACCTAGCCAGGGACTGCTTCAACTCCGGCGGAGGGGGCGGCGGCGGAGGCGGAGGCGGAGGCGGCGCCTGCTACAACTGCGGCGAGACCGGCCACCTGGCCAGGGACTGCTACAGCGGCGGCGGCGGCGGCGGCGGCGGGAGGTTCGGCGGCGGCGGCGGCGGCGGCGGCGGCGGAGACCGCTCATGCTACAACTGCGGCGAGGCCGGCCACATCGCTCGCGACTGCTCCAAGTGAGGGATCGCCTAAGTCGCCTCCCAAATCTCTCTCTTTAAAGTGGGACTATCGCTTTAGTTTTGCCGATCTGGGTTGGAGCGCCTTTGCTCCTATAAATGAGCCGCCTTTGTTGCTGCTGCTTATTTATCTTTAATTTTTTCGGGGATTTCGATCGTAGTTGGCTTTTGCTATGAACTGGTCTGGTCAGTCGTTAAGGTCAAGATGTTGTGGTGATGTTGGATTGATTTTGTGTGCCATGGCGAGGAGATGATGATGATGATGACACATCTTATCTCCCTCTCCCGTCTATGCTTTGCTCTCCTGCTGCAGAAGAAGAAAAATGATGATTATTGTCCGTCCTTAAGAATTAATCTTGATGATCAGCATTTTCTTCGTGTGCATTATGGTGATGATTAGCAGCATGTGATGGTGCATTATGTCTTGTCTTTGTGAATTAATCTTGCTGATTAGCATTAGTGCGCATTAGGGTGGTGATTAGCATTGTGTGGTGGGCATTATGTTGCGTGCATCTGGATAGGTATTGGTCAGGTACAGAGCAGAAAGCCAGTCCAGTGCTGTGATGTCCCGCGGTTTAGCTTTTTGATGCATCTTGGGATCTGGGTGACACGGGTGTCAGTTCACCCAGCCATGCCTGTCTCCCCCCTCTTGTTTTGGATTGAGGATTTTCTTTTGTTTGTTGCCTAGCTCAGCAGGTACGTTCTCCACCTCCATGGCCAACAACTGTTCTTGATGAGCGAAGTACTCTTATTTAAGCGAAGTAATCTTGATTGGATTAGTTGCATCAATGACCAATGATTGGCCATTTCGCGCTAGTATGATAGGTAGATGCAGTGCATTCAGTAATTACCGTGGAGACAACATGAGTGGCATACTGGGGAAAGGTTTGATTTGCATGTATCATTAGGCCCAGCCCCCTACCGATGATGATAAACCCACACCGATTTAATCTTATCGACATGCGTGTCGTGATTCTGACGCGACCGTCCTGGTTCTAGAGGAGGGCTCATATGCAGCACAGTTGATGGGATTGGAAAATGGAAGCAAGCCATTTCTTGTTTTTCGCTGAAAGCTGCCTGCCTGTCGGTGCAGCAGGGCGTCGTCAGTCTCTGCGCTCAACTTTTCACTGTACCAGCAGTGTGCTAGCTAGCTTGCTGGTATTGCATGCTCATGCCCCAAGCCCTTCCTTTGGCTTGTTCCAAAGAGGTTGATGGCAAGAGGACCAGCCAACCTGGATTGGGCTTAGCTCGCACCGCAGCAACAATCTTCTTCCCCTTATTCCAAGTAGGAGTAGCCACTGGTATTGGTACCGGATTATTGTTCTCTCTGTCTGCCTAGTGCCTGATAAGCTGCTGCCATGTGTATATATTTGTTTATGTTTATGCTTCGTATCTTACATTACTCATGTAGTATCTTTTAGCTGCCTCTGAACGAGATCGAGTTAGATTATATGCATATTCCCTCCTGGCCTTCTTTCAGCTGATCGTTCGCATGTGTTTACTCTGAGATTTGCGAAATTTCTGCCTAGGTAGATAGAAGCACATGCATTCATTCGTTCATTCAGTGGCCGCCACGAATCCCAACATTGCAAGATTGTGCGCGGCTTGTTGCACGCCCGATTGCACCACATTAGCAGGAAAACGACCATGTTTGCATTAGAAATAAATTAGTTTTCTCTAAACCAAACCGTACTACTACCGTCTTCAAGTTGGAATGGGATCCTCTGCAGTTGGGGCAGTTCGTCCCTGACATGTGGGTCCTGGCAATGTGGGCCCACATGTCAGAGAGGGATGGCAGAGGACTGCCCCAACCGCACAACTGTAGAGGATGCACGTCCAAGTTCAAGTTGAGCCATCGCCTTCCGATTGATTCCCGGCCGTGGTGTGGTCAAAGTTGTACCCAAAGAAGAAAAAAAATACTTCATTGTTTACTCTATGTATGTATATTAATAGTTATACACAAAAAGAGATTTTTTTTAAAGTGTTCAAAATTGATAGAATTCTCTTTTTGTAACTTTTAATATAGAATGAATTTGAACTTGAAATTCTATACATAGGAAGATACATTTGCATTTTTAAAAAAAATTTCGTTTTGTGATGTATTAGCTTTTGCACCTTGATTATAACAAAAGTTTGATTGCACGGGATATGTTGTCAAATATCAATGCTTGGTAACTATCGGTTATGAACTATAAAACATAAGCACAAATTGTCCCTGACCAACCAAATGGTGGTTTGAACCGATCAAAATGGTGATTTTGGATGACAAAGGCATGCTACTCGGCTGTCGGCACATGTGCTGCCACATATGATGGGAGCCCACCCAATATTGTGACATGAGCCTCTTCATATGTAAAATCATCGAAACCATCTTTTAAAAGGATCCGTGACGAAATTTCCAAGTATTAAGGAACCGATAATGATGTACATGATGTGACAATGACCACAATTGAGTGACTTAAAATAGATTTTTACATGTAACAATTTGTAATTGTAAAGTAAATCTTTTCTGAAAGTACTCAATCTTCTCTCGTGCTAGACGAAGATGTCAATATAGATGCCATTTTTTAAATTGAAACACTTCAGATTTTTAAGTCTAATTTTCAGACTCGATGCAATTTACAACAAAGAACAAAAAATGTAGTAGGGTATGTTCGGTGCATGGCAAATCTATCTCAATACATACCTTACAAAACGCCCGTACTGTTGATCAAATTTGGTTTGTGTTGGATTGCAAACATTGAATGGCAAAATTCCTCCTTCCCATTAGGAACTTTTTTATTCTAGGTTATTTTCTTGCCAATGGTCAATTCATTGGCTAAGAAATTCTTAACCTTTCAAAAGTTATGTCATCTATTGCCATGGTCTTGTTAGATTCAGCTGAAAGTTGCTGAAAATTTTAATCTAAAAAAACCGTGACATCTCGAAATACGTCT